>CM051831.1:112382207-112614707 GCA_028451465.1 Erethizon dorsatum | reverse complement strand
TATATATATATATATATATATATATATATATATATATATGCACTGAGATACACAATAATATAATAAATGATACAGGCAACTAACTGAAGTGTATAGTATTAGAATTTGTTTTTCTTATCTTACTGTATTTTGATAATTATCCAACCTTTCTCTGTCTTCTTCCTCATCATACCTCCTTGAATAGTGGCACATTTTTAAAAGAATTTTAAAGAAAATAATTGAAAGCCAGATCCTGTACAATAGCAGGAACACTGGCATTTGACAAACGAATACCATCTCAACCTCTGTGCCCAAGGATGGAGCTTGGAAAAAGAAGGAAGGGAGTGTAAGGAGATACACTTCAAGAATATAATGCAGACCGATTTTTGAGTGATGATTAAACAAAGGAATAAAGATGAATTGTTTTCAAGTTTAATGACTTAAAGTTATTGTTCCTTGTTAAAAAAGAGAAATTGATACATTTCATTATAAATTGAATGAAAGTTTAATTTATGGCTTTTTGCCTTTACATGGACACAGTGATGTTGAACTGAAAATACTTTGTAAGCGTACTGCTATTTTACATTATTTTGTGTAGTTATATTTTTATGTATTACCTGCTTATATATCAAATATAATTACTAAGAAACACTTTCAAGTTTGTTTTCTGCACACTTAATTATTACAACCTAATTCAGGACAAAGGAGTCAAAGTGATATACCCTGTGGTGATACCTCAGTTCATGAACATAATTCGTTCCAGGATTCTGGGGAAGATGGCCACATTCATGTTCCCATGGGCATGGTCCCATTCCTCACCCTATGTGGGGAAGCAAAATTTTGCCCAATGCTTCTGTTTGAGAACTAAATTGTCCACGAACAGAAGCGTTTGTGAATCGAGGTATTACTGTAAAAAACTTCACTGAGATCCGAACTACATATTTTCAAGTTTTTTTTTTAATTAGAAAAACTTGCCTAATGAGTTCTCATTCCTGTATTCAAATATACTTCATTTTCAATTGATTAATGGTTCATTAGATACCTGAAGAAATTGACTTCCTCAAAGTTATTTAAATTTATGAAAAAATTAATGATCAATTTTATCATCTATTACTGTTTATATTTTAATTTTTAAAACTGAAGTTGATTTAAGAGTTATAACACAATATATTCAAACAGAAAAATAATATCTACAGTGTAAATAAAATTTACACTTTTCCATAACAATGTACACAAATGTTACTGACTTTTATGTCTTCTATATTTCTTTTCCAGTCTATTTTTCTTCCTTCATTCTATAGTAGGACACTGTGAAAACCTCCCAAGGGGACACTCACTGTCAAAAATCTGCCTTAAACTACACACTGCACAGAAAATATGTATTCCTAAAGCATCACTTTCTTGCTGTCACCGCCTAAAACAAACATACAGAATATAATGCTTGGCCCATTCTGGTAATAAGCCAGTGAAATTTCCAACCATGATTTTTTCGTTATTTAAACTCTGCCCAAAGACAATGTCGGCTCATAGTGGATACAGCAGCCTACATTTGTCTCGTAAAATGGCCTCTTATTCTTTGCTGTTGACCCTCCTGTCTCTCTTTTCTTTTTAGAAAATTTATGCCTTTTTCCAGGTGTGCCTCAATTTGCATTTTCACCATCATACTTTTGCAGGACACTGCAGTGTTTATTACTATAACATTAATTCCTGTAAATGATTTTAAAATTAGTGTCACAACAACAATTTTACTTTTCTTCATTCAATATTAAATTAATTTCTAAAAAGCCCACATACATATTTATTCACATACATCATACACCATAACATTTTGTTTTAAAAGAGCAGTCACTTCTAGGTTTGTCACTTGACATCACCTTTTCCAAAGATTATGGTGTATTTTTCACATAATAATATGTTAATATGAATAATTCATTGATTGCATTAGTTTAACAATTGTTATTATCTATATCAGTAAAGTTAAATATAAAATTATTGCTTCATGCAAATTTTCCCTGTACAATAATTTAACAAAATTAAATCCATATTCTAAAAATGGAAAAACTTGAAAATGGAACTTATGTATATTTTACTTTTAAAAGGTCTCAAGAATATGAATTTTAGGTCTCAAGAATATGAAGTTAATACCATCAAAATGTTTTTAAACAAGTGCAAATAAGTAGCTCTTTAATAAAAAATAACTCACAATAAAGCACATTAACAACAACAAATTAATTGCTCCCCAGGAGTAGTGTTTTAAATTAAAAAAACACAGGTTTTCACAGTGTCCTACTATAGAATGAAGGAAGAAAATTAGACTGGAAAAGAAATATAGAAGACATAAAAGTCAGTAACATTTGTGTACATTGTTATGGAAAAGTGTAAATTTTATTTACACTGTAGATATTATTTTTCTGTTTGAATATATTGTGTTATAACTCTTAAATCAACTTCAGTTTTAAAAATTAAAATATAAACAGTAATAGATGATAAAATTGATCATTAATTTTTTCATAAATTTAAATAACTTTGAGGAAGTCAATTTCTTCAGGTATCTAATGAACCATTAATCAATTGAAAACGAAGTATATTTGAATACAGGAATGAGAACTCATTAGGCAACTAGTGTTTTAATTAAAAAAATTAAAAGTAGTAGGGCTGGGGATATAGCTCAGTGGCACAGCACCTGCCTGGCAAGCACAAGGTCCTGAGTTCAATTCCCAGTACCAAACAAAAACAAAAACAAAAAAAGTAGTATTTTGGGTACACTCGTGGTGGACTAGAATGGTTGAAGGAGGCTCTAAGCTGAGTAGAAAGGAGTTATTCCAGAGCTAGGAAGTAAATCTGGGAAAAGACTTAGAGCAATGATCTACTTCAAAGGAATAATTTGAGAGAGCTCACCAAAAGTACAATAATTGCCTACCACAAGTTGTGGTGGGAAGAAACCAGAGACGGTAGGCTCCGATTATATTATGAAAAAATTTAAAAATCATCTTTCCAACTGAGATGTTTAAAAGGTCATCACACACACAAATATGCAACCAAACAAAAAAGTCTTGTATTTTACTACATTTTTTCTCTGCGAAAAATGGATTCTCATGCTCTCAAATTAATTTCTGTTATTTACAATTATTTAATGTTGTACTACTTGATTCATACATCAAAAGAATGCAACATATTAAGGTAAATGTTTTCAGAAACAAAATGGTGAGAAATTCACAAAGGGAACAATTTCAGGCTATTTGAAGAAAGAGAGGATGATCCCTGAATGTAAATTTAGAAATAAATTTAGCAACAAAAGCTTTGAAAACATGAAAAAGAACAGTAATTTTAACTACTCACGATTACTAATAATTTTTTATGTTCAATGCAAAGCCTGGTACTGGCATAAGGAAATTAAATTACGCTCAAAGGAAGAATGTCTTTGTGCATCTTGGATCAACTTAATAAAAACTGTATGATGAAACAAACGGTACTGTTGTTCCCCAAAAATGGATTTTCAGAGAATAACACTCCTTTGTTGTGGCTTGACACACCCTCACTGGAAAAGTATAAAAGCCCAGGTTCAGATGGTGACACCTCATTCTCATAGACTCACCTTCAGCATCAAACCCACTCAACTCCTGACACCATGAGCTACTACTACGGCAATTACTACGGTGGCCTTGGCTATGGCCTTGGTGGCTTCGGTGGCCTGGGCTATGGCCTTGGTGGCTTTGGTGGCCTGGGCTATGGCTATGGCCTTGGAAGCTATGGTGGTTTTGGTTATGGCTCCTACCGTCCTTTCTATGGAAGATACCGGTCTTCTGGATTTTATTAAAAATACTGCCATATGTGATGATCTATTTGCTTATCTCAAAATCCAGGACTCAAGGAACCTTCTCTTCACCCCTGATGTGTCATGAATATTTCTTTTTTATGGTTTCTGAAATATTTTTGGGCATGTTATTCCATTAAACACTCTTTGTGAATATCTAAACCTCTTTCTATTTTTATTTCTCTACCTAAATGCACATTTTATTCACAATTTTGCTGATCTGAGTAGAATCCTTCACTGAAACACAATTGCCCCATGAAATTGTCTTTCTTAAAAAATAATAAAAATTTAGGATGATAAATATGCTATGCCTCACTTGATCATTACTGAATGTATGCATGAATTGAAACCACATTTTTACTCCACAAGTATGCATGTGGATCAAAAGAACTTTATGAAAAACTAATCTTATGAATTTTTAGCTACTAACTCCTTCAAGGTTTGCTCCACTTGGTTTTAATTCTAGATAATAATGTATACGTAGATATCCTTAAATCCTACAGATATATTAACTCTTCATCTACACAGTAATTAGTTTAAGGAAACATTTTATTATAACAAATTTATATTAGAAATAGTAATAGTTTAGGGGACATTTAAATAAAACTATGTTTGTTTTAAGAGCTTTGCAAGATAAAGCTGTCCATGCAGTGTTGTCCAATCCCTGTTCTTATGACCATTACCAGGTTCCTTCTTTTTCCAAATTATTTTATTAGTGTAAATTTGTGATATGTAATATGAACAATCATCATGGGTAACTGGTTCATACAGGAGCAATGTGAATTTTGACCTTCTCTGTGGGACTTATTTGACTTAGCATTATGATTTCTCAAGCTGTATCCATTTAACTATGAATGACTCAAGTCTTTCTGTATGGTGATCTAGTACCCCACTGTGCATGTATATGGCATTTTCTTTATCTATTTATCTGCTAATGGCATGTAGGTTACTTACAAGATTTAGCCCTTAAAGCTGTGCCACCATGAACATGTATATACATGTATCACTGTAATGTGTCTTCTTATGAAACCGTGACAAGGACCTCCAGACTTGGTCTCCAGCTCCTACTGGCCTTCAGAGCACCCAACAAATTCGACTTTTCAGATGAGGTCAAAAGCCTGGGAAGAGTGTTTTTCCATGGTCAGTGATTCTTCATTGTTACTATTTTAACACATAGTATTCAAAATTTCTAGGTTTGCCCCTGCTTTGCTTAACATTAAAAATAACGAGAGTTGAATTCAAACCAAATTTATACCTTTTTCTCAATATAAGTTTAATATTGGTATTTGTTCCCTATTTATACTTTGAAAGATGTTTTATAGTGGATTTTTTCTTGGGTCCTTCCCTCAAATCTGAGACTGGTTATTGATATGTTTCTAGCTTCTGTTTGGGAATATTCTGATCCCTACATATCCATGATGTAATTTTTGCTGTTTTATTCCACCACAGGTATTATAAGTATATTTGTGGATCACAAGTATTTCTAATTATTTCTATTTTAATAAATTCACAGATAAACAGTTTGTGCTGATTGTTTTAATACACGAGGAAATTATTTAGATGATAACCTTCTATGTATTCAAGCTAGAAGTAGGACTCTTTAATAAGTCATACCACAGTTATTTGCATAGCAAGTATTTAACTTGACAAAGAACCCCAAAGAGATATTTTAGAATGAAATAACTGTATCTTTCAAAACACATGTAAAACTGAAATATATTTGGCATGATTTTATATTTCTTTTGGGGTTGGGGTTAGTGTTAGGTTTATGGAGGCTCTTTATACTATCGCGCCTACATTTCTGTATGTAGAAAATTTTCCTCAGGCAGAATTTTAGAAAACAGGTAAATTTTACATTGTCATGGGGACACTAAGATTTAAAGAACATTTAGATGTGTATTGATAACATATAATGTGATTAAATCCCTACATGTATACATTATGTTAATTAAGTTAAAATAATTATCATTTTCCCTTAGATTTGTTGTGTTAGAAATCCGTCAACTCACACACAGATAGAAAGGTAGATAGGTAGATGATAGATATAATGACAAATAATAAAATACATAACTTACTCTTGTTACCTAACTGCATTTTGAAAATTATCCAACTTTATTTTATCCCTTTCCTCATCAAACTTCCTTGTCTAGTGGCTCAGATTTAAAAGTGTTTGAAAGAAACTAATTGAAAGCCAGAAACATACCAGTTCAAAAATCCTGGCATCCAGCAAGTGAATACCTATTCAATGTCTACTCCCAAGGAAAGAGTTTGGAATAGGAAGGAAGGAAAATTAAAGAGATACTCAGAATATAATGCAGATTGATAATTTAAGTAATGGCAACACAAAGGAATAAAAAATGAGTCGTTTTCAAGTTTAATGACTTGAATAAAATTACTGCCTCAAGTTAAATAGAGTAATAGATATATTTCAGTATAAATATAACAAAAGTTTGATACAGACTAATTGCCTTTATGTTGTCACAGTGATGTTCAAGTGAAAACACTTTGCAAGCACACTACTATTTTACGTAATTTTTTGTAGTTATATGTTTATGTACTACAGGTTTATATATCTGTTGTGAAGAAACACTTCCAAGTTTGTCTTCTGCACACTTAATTATTATAACTTAATTCAGGGCTAAGGAGTCAAATTGACACACAATTTCACTGAGAGCCAAATATATATGTATATATCTTTTCAAAAGTTTTTTTTAATAAGAGCAAAATTGCCTTAATGATTTCTCTTTCTGTTTTCAAATATATTACCCTTTCAATTTATTGTTGATTGATTAGCTATCTTAAGAAATGGAGGGGCCGGTGAGATAGCTCAGCAGCATAAGAGCCTGCCTGGCAAGCGTGCGTGCCCGAGTTCGACTCCCGGAACCCACATACGAAAAAGGGGCTGGTGATATCGCTTAGCGGCATGGGTGCCTGCTGGCGTGCGAGGTCCTGAGGTCAACCTCCGGTACCCACAAAAAAAAAAAAAAAAGAAGTGGACTACCTCAAAATTATTTAAATATTTACATATTAAATGTATATTAAATATATATTATATATAAATATACACAAATATATTTATATATAATAATGAATATATTTTACATATAAATATAACAAATATATATTTAATATTTGTATATAATATAAATAAATATAAATAAACATATATACATTTATAATATTGGATATATATTAAATATATTAATATTAAATATTTATTTAAATTTAATGACCAATCTTCTGGTCCAACAGTTTATTTTCTAACTTTTAAAGATAAAGTTGATGTAAGAAGTATAACACATTATATCTAAAGAGAAAAATAATAACTACAGCCTATAAATTTATACATTTCCATAAAACAATGTTAACTATATATATGAGAAACTAACATTTAAATTTATGTATCTAATATATATACAGAGAGAGAGAGGTAGTAAGTAGATAAATAGGAGGTGGGAGAAGTTCAAATAGTTCCCCAAATTATCTACTTCTTTGTTTAAAAAACATTTTAATATATATATTAACTTGTTTCATTACTATTACTAGTTTCTTTTTGTTCATTGAACAGAAAATTTTTACTTTTGTTTGTTTCTTGTTTCTAAGGCAGAGTCTTATTTGTCTCTGACTCGTATTCGGAGGATCATTTTGGCCATTCCTGTGAGATCATAACACAGAGTACATTAAAAAATTCTGCGCAAATGGTACTGATTTTAATGTCTCATATTCATCTTTTTCAGTCCACTTTTCTTACTTCATGTTATAGTAGGATAATGTAAAAACTTCACAAGAGCAAGCATTATTTTGAAAAATCTGCCATTAAAATATACACTGCAGGGAAAATACGTATTCCTAAAACGTCACTTTTCTGTTGTCGCTGACTAAAATAAAAACAGAATAAAATGGATAGCCCATTCTTGTATTAAGCCAATAAAATTTCGACCATCAACTTTTCCTTATTTACACTCTGCTCGAATAAAATTTCAGCTCATGAGACCACACCTATCTACATTTTGCTGTGATGGTAAAATGACTTCTTGTGATTTGCTGGAGATCTCTCTCTCTCTCTCTCCCCCTCTCTCAATAACATTCCTATACCTCCTTCTAGAAGTAATTAATTTTACATTTTCATCACAGATCTTTGCAGGACATTGCACGATTTCTAACAGTTAATTCCTCTAAATATCTCTTGAAATCACTGTTGCAAACCATACATTTACTTTTTTTTTTTTTTTTTTTTTTGTGGGTACCGGGGGGTCGACCTCAGGACCTCGCGCGCCAACAGGCACCCGTGCCGCTGAGCGATATCACCGGCCCCTTTTTCGTATGTGGGTTCCGGGAGTCGAACTCGGGCCCTCGCGCTTGCCGCGCAGGCGCTTAAGCCGCTGAGCCATCTCACCGGCCCCTACATTTACTTTTTACCTAGAACACTATATTATTTATTTTAACAATCAAATATAAATTTATTCACATACACCATATACTATAACATTTCATGTGAAAGGAGCAGTCTCTTTTATATTTGTGATTTGTCATTTCCTTGTTCAAACTTTATGACAATTCCTTTCATATAATAATGTCTTAAAGTGAATATTTTATTCACTGCCTTAGTTTTAACAATTGTTATTCTCTATATTAGTAACTTTAAATATAAAATTATACCTTTATATGAACTCTCCCTATACAACTAATCACTTATAAAATATTAGGTTGCTATTCACAAAAAGGAAAAACTTTAAAATTATGCAAATACACATTTTATTTTTAAAAGGTACATATTAGGACTCAAGAGTATGAAGATTGGTTCAAATTGTCCATAAGTTTTTAACTGGATCAAGTAACCAGTGTTTTACAGAAAAAAAAATCTAAAATTTCCACCACCACAACAAACTAATTATGCCACCTGAGTTATTGTTGTTAATTTTACAAAAGAGTGGTATTATAATAAATGCTTATAGATTAGAATTGTTGAAAGAGGACCTCAGTCAAGGAGAAGGGAGTTATTTCAGGATTAGAAAGTAAATTTGAGAAAGAGCTTAGAATAAAATCTATTTCTAAGGAATAATTTGAGAGAACTCACCAAAAGAAAGCAATTGTCTGCCATAAGTTGCAAAGAGGAGCAACTAGAAAGTAGGCTCAGATTATATTATGACAAACTTGAAAATCATCTTTACAAATGAGATGCTTGAAAGGTAGTCACATAAACATGCAACCAACCTGAAAAGTTACATCATTGGATGCCTACCCTCTCAGCAAGCAGTGCATTCACATGATCTCAAATTCATTTCAACCATTTAGGATTATTTAATGTGACACTATTTGATTGATACAGAGAAAGAATACAACATCTTATGGTAAATGTTTTCAGAGGTGAAACAAAAATACATTGACATGTGAAAAAGTCCAGGCTGTTTGAAGAAAGCAAGCTGGATTTGTGAAATGTAAATGAAGAATATGTGGAAACAAAAGCATTGAAACATGAAAATGAATACTAATATTTTACTACTCATACATAACTACTAATGAATTTATATGTTCAATAAAAAGCCTGGCTCTGTGGTATGAAAATTAAATTAAATTCAAAAGAAAAATGTCCGCATGTATTTTTGGAGCATACTTCATAAGAATGCTATGACTAAATGGTGCTGTTCTCCAAATATGGATTTTCAAAGAGAATAACACTCCTTATTTGTAGTCTGCCACACCCATTTAAAAGAGTATAAAAGTCTAGGTGCAGATGGTGACATTCATTCTCAGAGACTCGCCTTCAACATCATACCCAAACCTCATCCCTGACAAAATGAGCTACTACTACGGCAACTACTATGGTGGCCTTGGCTATGGCCTTGGTGGCTTTGGTGGCCTGGGTGGCTTCGGTGGCCTGGGCTATGGCTATGGCTCCCACTATGGCCTTGGTGGTTATGGTGGTTTTGGTTATGGCTCCTTCCGTCCTTTCTATGGCAGATACTGGTCTTCTGGATTTTATTGAAAATACTGCCATATGTAGTAGTCTGTTTGCTGATACAAAATCCATCCCTCAGGCTGGCTCTCCTCATCCCTGATGTGCCCTGAAGACTTCTGTGTAGTTCTTTTGATGTAACTGAGCATGTCACTCCAATAAACATGGTGTGAACATTTAAAATTGTTTGAATTATATTTCTCCAACAAATGAACATTTTACTCACAATTTTGGTACATTTGTGTAAATTATTTCACTGGAACACA
Organism: Erethizon dorsatum; assembly: GCA_028451465.1. Lineage (NCBI taxonomy): Eukaryota > Metazoa > Chordata > Mammalia > Rodentia > Erethizontidae > Erethizon > Erethizon dorsatum. Next base: position 112,604,692 of record CM051831.1, on the reverse strand, counting down.
ATTACACCATGCAATTAGGTAGTTCTCTAAAAACAAAAAAATTTAAGGTAATGAATACGCTACTTACCCTGGCTTGGTCATTACTCCATGTAGGTGTGAATTGAACACCGCATTTTACACCATAAATGTGTATGTTATTCTGTTGAACAAAAATTTTATAAGGAACTTATCTTATAAATATTTAGCTACTGACTTCCTTGTTTCATGGCTTTTAGGGTTGTGTGTTGCTCCCTACTGATGTTTTCTAGAGAAAATTGTAGACAACCCCAATTTGAATAAATATTTTAAAAAATCATCTACGTAATACTTAGTTTAAGAAACCATTTTATTCTGACCATGATATTTAGGAAAGGTAATATTTTGGAGTATATTTGAGTAAAAGTATGTTAGTTTAAGAGCTTCACAAGATAGAGCTGTCCATGACTTGTTGCTCATTCCTGGTTCTTGTGCTCCTTATCAATTGTCTTTATTTTTAAATTTATATATATATAATTTATATCATATATATATATATGATCCATTATGGTTTCTAAAGGTGCATCCATTGTAGTACAGATTTCTCAAATCCTACATGGAAGAGCAGTATACTCCCTTGTGTATATATACTGTGTTTTCCTCACCCTTTCTTCTGTTGATGGGCATATTTGCTACTTCCAAGACTTAGCCCTGATGAGTTGCGCCATCATGAACATGGATATGCATGTATCACTGTAATGTTACTTCTTATGAAACAATGACAAGGACCTCCAGGCTTGGACTTCAGTCCCTGCTACATTTCAGAGCACCCAAGAAATTCTACTTTTCAAATGAGGTAAAAAGCATGAGAATACTTTGTCATGGTCAGTGGTTCTTCATCTTTACCATATTAACACATGCTGTTCAATACTTTTAAGGTTTGATCCTACTTTTCTTAATTAAAAAAATACTTAGTGTTAGGAACCAAATTTTTTCTTGTTTTGTCAATGTAATTTATACTTGGTATTTGGTACTCAATTAAACTTTGAAAGATATTTTATTGAAGATCTTTTTTTGGGAGATCCTTCTCTCAAATCTGAGACTGGTTATTGATATCTTGCTTCTGTTTTACATTTTCCTGATATAAATGTCACTATGGATCTCAAATAATTCTCTTGATTTCTTTAGTGTTGACTTCACAGATAAACAATTTGGGGTGTTTGTTTCCATACATAGGGAAATAACTTAGATGATGCACACTTACTTATTCCAGCAAAAACTAGGATGCTTTAATACATGATTTTAATACCAAAGTTATTTGCATAATAACAAGTTTACCTTAACATAGAAGCCCAAAGAGAGAATTTCACCTAGAACATGTATGTCTTTGAAAATAAATCAGGCACACAAGCTTAAGTAACACATGGTTTCTGTTATATGAGAAACCCAAAGTCTACATAAAGTGCAAAAGAAAAGTTAGATAATAGGAAGTAAGGAGACAAGTCTTTCTGCAAGAGGAAGGGGATCAAGAGTCTGAAGGAAAAGGGCATAAGGGCAAGAATAGGGGATGCAAAAAAAGAATTAAAATGCGTTAAGTACGTGTACCAAATCCACATGGTGAATGTAAATATTATGTACTGCAAGCATATATATAAAAATTTAATAAAAGGAAAACGGGTGGAGAGGGGAGGGAGAAAAGAGAAAGGGGATTAAAAAGGAATTATGATGTTTTATGCGCATGTACCAATTCCCTACAAGGAATGTAAACACTATGTACCACAAAGATGTACTAATAAATCTTTTAAAATGAGAAATGATAAACACATCTAAAAGTATTTTAAAATATATTTGGTAGTGACGATATTACTTTACAATTAATGACTTGTCCATTAATCGTTCAAGGTTCTCTACATACAAAATATCACTGAAAGCCGAAATATATATTTGCAAAGTTTTTTTAAAAGGTTACAAGAAAATTTCCTTAAGTTCTCTTTCCTGTTTTCAAATATACTTCCCTTTCAGTTGATTGTTGACTGACTGTATATCTTCAGAAATGGACTTCATCAAAATTATGAAAATGTTAATTGCAAATCTTATGGGCTGATTCTATTCACTTTTGATTTTTAAAAATATGGTTGATGTAAGAGATATAACACATTATATTTAAACAGAGAAAAATGGTATCTACAGAATGTAAATTTATACTTATCCATAAAAGTCTGCACAAATGGCACTGATTTTAATATTTCTTTCATTTATATTTTCCAATCCATTTTCCTTACTGCATTCTACATTAGGACACTGTAAAAACCTCCCAAGTACCCTACCCTCATAGTCCCAAATTCTGTAATGAAATACACACTGTGGGAAAATATATATTCTTAAAAATTTACTTTTCTGCTGTCTCCACTTAGAACAAAAACATAGAATACAGTGCATGGCACATTCTGTTATTAAGGCAACAAAATTAAAAAACTGTCAATTTTCCTTATTTATATTTTGCTCAAATTTTTTTTGGCTCATTGAGGATGCCAATCTGAGGACGTCAATCTGAGAAAATCCTGCGTTTGTAACATTGTACAATGACCTCTTGCTCCATCCTCTTTCTCTCTCCTTCCCTCCCTCTCTCTCTCTCCATCTCTCTCTCTGCTTTCTTTCTTATAACATTCCCATGCCTACTTCTAGATGCAACTCATTTTACATTTTCACCACTATTATTTTGCAGGACATTGCATCTTTTATAATATACTTTTCTTTCTATAATCTTAAATTCTTTATTAAGAAGTCCATATACATTTATTTACAAATACCATATAACATGATTTCATGCAGAAGGAGCAGTCCCTTTTACATTTTTGGTTTGTTGTCCCCCTGTCCAAAATCACAGTGATCTTTTTCACATAATAATATCTCAAAGTGAATATTAAACTGAATGTATTAGTTTTAACAATTGTTATCTATATTAATAACTTTGAATGTAAAGTTATTCCTCACAGAAGTTTTCCATGCACAGTAAATAGTTTATGCAAATCAAATTGGTATTCATTTTAAAAAAGGAAAACTTTGAAAATTGAATGAATATGCATTTTGCATTAAGAGGTATTATATTAGGATTTAAGAATAAGAACATTGGTTCATAATGTCAAATGTTTTTAAACCAGTTGAAGTAACCAGTTCTTTGAAAATAAAAAAACCTACCAAAAAGCCATAATAACAACAAAAAACTAATTATGCCACCAGACTTAGTGTTAATTTTACAAGTAAGTAATATTTTAGTACACCCTTGTGGACTAGAATAGTAGAAATAGGCTCTAAGGTGAGCAGAAGAGTTATTTCAGCGTTGAAAAGTAAATCTGAGAAAAGGCTTAGTGTAAAACTTGATTTCTAAGGAATAATTTGAAAGAAATCACCTAAATACAGTAATTATCCACAAGTTACGATGAGAAGAAACTAGAAAAAGTAGGCTCTGATTATATTATGACAAGACTTGAAAATTATCTTTACAAATGTGATGTTTAAAAAGTCATCACACAGGGGCCAGTGAGATGGCTCAATGGCATAAGCGCCTGCCTGGCAAGCGTGAAGTCCTGAGTTAGACTGCTGGTATTCACATACGAAAAAAGGGCTGGTGATATCGCTCAGCAGCATGGGCACCTGCTGGCACGCGAGGTCCTGAGTTCAACCCCCGGTACCCACCAAAAAAAAAAAAAACAGTCATACAAAAATATGAAATCAAACAGAAAAGTCTCATACTTTTTCTACACATGCACTCTGCAAACAGTGCATTCTCATGCTCTCAAATTAATTTCAGTCATTTAGGATTATTTTATAATGCACTTGTTGATTCATACACAGAAAGAATGCAACATTTTAAGGTAAATATTTTCAGAAACTAAACAGCAATATATGCAGAAGCGGAAAATTTTTTCAGGCTACTTGAGGAAAGGGAGGCTGATTCCTTGGGTTTAAATTTACAAATATATGGACACTGAAGCTTTACAAACATGTAAATGAATAATAATTTCTACCTACTGATAACTGCTAATACCTTTTTATGTTCAATACAAAGCATGGTTTTGAGTTATAAAAATTAAATTCCATTCAAAGGAACAATGTCTTCGTGTGTCTTGGACAAATTTGATAAGCATTGCATGACTAAATGGTACTATTGTTCTCCAAAACTGAATTTTCAAATAGAATGACACTCCTTTGCAGTAATTTGCCACACCCACACTGAGAAAGTATAAAAGCCCAGATGCAGACTGTTACACTCATTGTCGGAAACTCCCTTTCAGCATCAAACCCACTCCTCAACTCCTGACACCATGAGCTACTACTATGGCAACCACTACAGTGGCCTTGGCTATGGCCTTGGTGGCTTCGGTGGCCTGGGCTATGGCTATGGCTCCAGCTATGGCCTTGGGGGCTATGGTGGTTATGGCTACTTCTGTCCCTCTTTCTATGGCAGATACTGGTCATCTGGATTTTACTGAAAATAGTGTCGTGTATGACGATCTGTTTCCTGATTGAAAATCACTAAGCCTGCTAGCCTCACTCATCCTTTACTATGGATATGAAGATTTCTTTTTCTTTCTTGGATATATCTGTGCATGCTAATCTAATAAATATTCTTTTTTAACACTCCGATCATTGTTTCACTTCCATTTTTTGCACTTAGATGTTCCATTTGTAATTGTTGCACATTGGGTAAATTTTTTTCTGAAAAATGTTTTCTCTGTAGAATTATCAATCCTTTTATATCTAATGATACACACTTCTAACCTATAACTGCTTTTTATGGGGTATATGGTAAGCGATTTCTCTCTTTAATGTGACATTCTGGAGAGCTAAATATATTTAGACATCTATAATCTTATGAATATATGAGCTTTTGGTCTACATAATCATTAATTTAATGAACCATCCAATCTGACCTGAATATCTCAGGAAAGAGAATTTTTAAAACCCAATCATCCTTTAAATATTGTCATTTTATAAACTTCACATGGAAGACCTGCCTATGCCTTCCTTGTCGTCCAAGTGTGTGGTCTTGCGGCCCCTCATCAGTTTCATCTTCATGAAACAGAAGCAGATATAACCAGGGCTTCGCTCCAGCCTTTATTCCCCTCCAGAGCATCCAGTCAGATTCCATTTTAATAATACAAGAGCCTGGGAATAATCTTTATCCATATTCAGTGATTCTTCACTGTTTTATCATTTACCATTTACCATTCAACATTTCATGCTTAACCCTAATTTCTTTAAACATTAGGCATATTGAGAATTCACGATGAATCAAGGTTTCTACAATGTTCTTGAAAGTTTAATATTTGTAGTGGTTCATTATTTATCTCTAGAAAGGGGTTGTTTGTGGTCTTCTCTGAAAACTGCCACTGCTTATTGATTGCTGGCTCTGTCTTTGTGCATTCTGATGCCTAATCCTTTTAGTCACACATGAGGTGATTCTCAACACAACATTCACTTACTTTGGTAAGTGAAGCAATTCTTCATGATTTTCATGTAATTCTCAGTAGTCTTTCAGTAATTTGCTCATGAGCTAGCATTTTGGGATTAATCGTGTTCACAGTTTTGGGAAATAAGAAATGATTTCTGTGGTCTCAATGAATCAAGCTAGCATTAAGACCATTCAATCAATCAATCAATCAATCATTTCATATGCAGTCATTTCTATTGCACTAAGTTGAACTGGAAAAGCAATCAGAAATATTAGAGCTTCAGTTACAGAAGAATTTAAATGTTCTTAAAAGTATTTTAAAAAAACAGTTGGCAAATCTTAATAATTCTTATTAAAGTGATGTCTGCTTATATTACTTTTATTATCATTAGCCAAGTTTTTTTATAAGCACTACTTTAGGAAATGACCTATATTATTCTGTGGCAAAGACTAGTTATTAAAGAGAACTGAGAAATATTCAATAGCAATGGAAGGATATTTGGAAACAGAAATAAGTATGCACCAATGATAACTTAGTTACTCTAATTTTAAGAGAAAATAAACATTTTAGAATTCAAAGGAGTTTCAGGGTAGTAGCTTTGACTCTTGACTTCTGAATTAAGTTGTAATTATTAGTTGTGTAGTAGGCAGATTTTGAGGTGTTTCTTGGTCATCATAATAACATGCAAGTAGAAATCATATTAAAATGATATTACAGAAACACATCAATCAAATTACATCCTGCCTACAGAACATTTTTACTCAGTACTCATTGTGATGAGGTAGATGAAAATAGATTCAAAGTCAGAAGAAACACTTCATAAATATTTAAACAAATATAAAATATAATAAGAAATTTTAGATATTATCACTGCTTTTAAATTAAAAAAAATAAAGTTAACCTAAATGGATAAAACACTTTATGTTTAAATAAAGGAAGATAATACATGTAACTTGTGTTACATTTGAGTGAAAGACCTGCACAAACACTACCAATTTTAATAAAGCCCAGCCTGGGTGACTACCTGACTTAGTGAGATCATGACTCAGTAAAAAAAATAAAAACAGCAGGGGTTGTAGCTCAGTATGAAGGTCATGGGTTAAATCCTCTGGGTTTGCTAAGTTGTCCAGGCTTGCCTTGAACTTGACATCCTCCCACTTCATCCTGCCAAGTACCTGAGATTATAAATGTGTGACATTAGCCAAATTCGAGCTGTCTTTATTTTTTATATTTAGTTTTGAAAAAATTTACTAGTATATGATTTTGCTATATCATGTATAAATGCATCCTGGGTATTAGTACATACACATATTGCATCCAGATCCTTTATACTACCCCTATAATTTGCATGCTAAAATTTCTTTATCCATTCATCAGTTGATTGGCTATAGGATGCTTCCAAGGTTTTGCTATTGTGAATTGTGCTACTGTAAATATGATTCTGCACAGACCACTGTAACATGATGACTTCAGTACTTTTAGGAAGATATCCACAGGATGTATAGATGGGTCAAGTAGAATTTCTATTTCTCAATTCTTAAGGACTCATTACATTGTTTTACATAGTTTTTTTTTTTAAATAGTTGTGTGGTGCCTAAGTCCAGCCAAGATGGTGGTTACTGGAACAAAGGCCTCTATCCAGGGCTGAACCCGGGTTTTATTAATTTTTGAAGAGGGGAGTAGCTCTGGGATGAGTGACTGTGAGAGTGGTGGGAAGTAGGTGAGTACCATGAGCTGGGCTAGGTAGGTGGCCTGAAATCACATTTGCAATATGCAGAGGGAAGGATACGCAGAAGCAGTAATCTGCATAACACAGTTGAAGATAGTATCTAACGTTTTGGAGTCAGTGCTTCAACTCTGATGTGTAATCTTTATGCCCTGGGAAGTCATAGCCTCTCTCTGAAGGCTCAATCCCAGCCCACAGCGTGGAGCATGGCTCTCCATCCTGCCAGGCTCAACCATGTATTGGGAGCTAAAGGGGCGGGGAAACACAGGCCTATCACCTTGATTCAAAGACTACATATCAGGACCTCAGCTAGACCTATTTGCATTGCTTAAAGCCAATTGAAGAGATAAGGAAAAGCCCTAGCCAGCTCTGTACATATCAGTACATGGAAATAGGGCCAGGTTCAGCCAAGATGGAGATAATTGCTCTCTCTCTTTTTTTTTAATTTTTATTTTAAAGAGAAAAAAATAGAACAAAATTTCAAAACAACATAATAGGAGGGTAACAATGGTTAATACATTCCATTTTGTTATCTTTAAATTAGTTACGCAGGGTACAAGATATCAGCATTCAATTGTCCAAACAATATTAGCACAAACCTTTCTTCTCAATGAACTAAGCAAAATTGCTAGTGTTTCTATCTTAACTATCTTATATATATATATATATTTTTTTCTTTTCCCTTCTTTCTTTTCTGCATCCCCCATCCCAGTTTCTCTTTCCTTTAGATCATCTATACCTATTTTGAAAATTTGTATTCTAATAAGATGGAAAATGCAGAAGAAATGGACAGATTCCTAGATACATATATATGAATTACCAACGTTGAATCAAGAAGATATAAAAATCCTGAATAAACCAATATCAACCAATGAAATTGAAGATGTAATTAAAAACCTCCCAACAAAGAAAAGCCCAGGCCCTGATGGATTCACTGCCAAATTCTACGAGAAACTTAGAGAAGACCTAACACCACTACTTCTCAAACTTTTTAATGAAGTTGAAAGGGAAGCAATACTACTAAATTCATTCCTGGAAGCAAGCATTACCCTGATACCAAAATCAGAGAAGGACCCAACTAAGAAAGAGAACTACAGGCCAATCTCCCTAATGAACATTGATACAAAAATCCTCAATAAGATACTGGCAAATAGAATCCAGCAAATAATCAAGAAGATTATACACCATGACCAAGTTGGATTCATCCCAGGGATGCAGGGATGGTTCAACATATGTAAATCAAAAAATAAAATACACCATATTAACAGAACCAAAGACACAAATCATATGATCATCTCAATAGATGCAGAAAAAGCTTTTGACAAAGTCCAGCACCCATTCATGATAAAAACCCTACAGAAAATTGGAATAGATGGCCTTTATCTCAATCTGATAAAAGCTATCTATGACAAACCAACAGCCAATATCATACTAAATGGACAAAAACTGAAAGCTTTCTCTCTAAAATCAGGAACAAGACAAGGATGTCCACTGTCCCCACTTTTATTCAACATTGTCCTAGAAACTTTAGCCAGAGCAATTAGACAAGAGCAAGAAATAAAAGGAATAATGATTGGAAAGGAAGAAGTTAAATTATCATTATTTGCAGATGACATGATACTCTACGTAGAAGACCCCAAAAACTCCACTAAAAAAATTGCTAGATTTAATAAGCAAATTCAGTAATATAGCTGGATACAAAGTCAACACTCAAAATCAATAGCCTTCCTGTACACAAATAACAAACTTACTGAAAGAGAAATTAGGGAAACAACACCTTGCACAATAACATCTAAAAAAATGAAATACCTGGGAATCAATCTCACAAAGGATGTAAAAGACCTCTACACTGAAAACTACAGTATTCTGAAAAAGGAGATTGAAGAGGATATCGGAAAATGGAAAGATATCCCTTGCTCGTGGATAGGAAGATCCAATATAGTGAAAATGGCCATACTTGCAAAATTGTTATACAGATTTAACACAATTCCGTTCAAAATTCCAACAGCATATCTCACAGAATTAGGGAAAACAATCCTAAAATTCATTTGGAGCCAGAAGAGACCTAGAATAGCAAAGGCAATTCTGGGCAACAAAAGCAAGGCAGGGAGCATCACAATGCCAGATTTGAAATTATACTATAAAGCTACTGTGATAAAAACAGCGTGGTATTGGCAAAAAAACAGACCCAAAGATCAATGGGACAGATTAGAAGATGCTGAAACAACTCTAGACATACTAAGCCACTTATCTTCAACAAAGGTGCCTAACACATTCACTGGAAGAAAGATAGCCTCTTTAAAAAATGGTGCTGGAAAAACTGGCTCTGCACATGCCGAAGATTAAAACTAGACCCATATCTTTCACCATGCACTAAACTAAATTCCAAATGGATCAAAGATCTAAATATTAAAACAGAAATATTAAATCTGCTGGAAGGTAGGATAGGTAAAATGCTTGAAGACATTGGTGTGGGCAAAGACTTTATGACTAAAACCCCAATTGCACAGGAACTATCATAAAAAATCAACAACTGTGATCTCATCTTATTAAAAAGCTTTTGCACAGCAAGAGAAATCACCAACAGAGTGAAGAGACAACCCACAACATGGGAAAAACTGTTTGCCATCTGTTCCTCAGACAAAGGATTACTATTGAGAACATACAAAGAACTCAAAAAAATCAGACCTCCCAAATTTAAAGACCCAATCCAAAAATGGGCATCTGAAATGAATACACACTTCTCAGATGAAGAAATACAAATGGCAAATAAATATGCAAAACAATATTCAACATCACTGGTCATTCGAGAGATGCATATTAAAATAACACTGAGATTCCACCTCACTCCAGAAAGAATGGCTATTATCAAGAAATCAACTAATAACAAATGCTGGAGGGGCTGTGGGGAAAAAGGAACTCTTCTCCACTGGTGGTGGGAGTGTAGACTGGTACAGCCACTGTGGAAATCAGTGTGGCGATTCCTAAAAAAAACTAGGGTTGGAGGTCCCCTTTGACCCAGCTATTCACCTGGGTATCTTCCCAGAAGAATTAAAAACATCGTACCACAGCGATATATGTGCACCCATGTTAATAGCAGCACAATTTGTAATAGCCAGATATTGGAAACAATCCAAATGCCCATCAACTGAGGAATGGATAAAAAAGATGTGGTATTTTATGCAATGGAGTACTATTCAGCCATAAAAAAGGATAAACTGGAGACTTTTATAGGTAAATGGATGCAACCTGAGAAAATACTCATAAGTGAAATTAACCGGAAGCATATGTGTAAACATCGTATTGTCTCCCTAGTGTGAGAAACTGAAAGAGTAAATAAGATCCAAAATGTACAATAGATATGCTAAAACAGGAAGAAACTCTTCCATAGTGGTTTCACTGAACTAGTCTTACTGCACTAATGACATTGAAGGTTCCTTTTTCCCCACAACCTGGCAGCATTTTTCTTATTTGAATTCCTGATGACAGCCATTCTTTCTAGACTGAGATAAAATCTTAATGTTATTTGGATTTATAATACCTTACTAATATTTTTATTGAACAATTTTCCCTATGGAGTACTTACTGCACATTGTGTTCCTTACACACAGTACTCTCTCATGTATTGAGATTATAATGTGTTCAGGTGAGATGGATTTTTCCTGGTTCAGGCTACAATTTCATAGTGAAATTTCACAGGATTGAATATTTTAGTCACTAAGAACCCTAAAAGAAATATATTTGTCACAAAATTAAATGTTTCATGTAACACCTGTGCTATGTTCAGTATCATTTTTCATTATTAAGATTCTTCAGGGGTGTAAGAAGGTGGGGTCCTTTTGGTGCCCTCATATTTTGTTGGATTATTAGCCTGTACAGACTGGGTATAGAGCGATAGATAGTAGATGAGTAGATGAAGGTAAATAGACTTATAGATGGCTGGATAGATAAGATAATTGTTTTGTCTTCAGTATCCTGGTGCTACATGCTTTCTTAGAAGTCAAAGGTATTATCATACATTAAATTTTCATGCCCTTGTTCTAATTCAAATTATTCTTCTAGTGTTTGGTAGCAGTTTGATTCTGCTACCTTTTCCTTATTCAAACCTTCATAGCAATTTTTCCAGGACTTGACCTTGGTTTTCTGTCTTCAACAATCAGACTGGCTGTTTTGTTGTTGTTGTTGTTTGTTTGTTTGTTTTATGATAGCAAAGTTTCACATTTATTAAAGGTAGAAAAAATAGGCTCTGCACAATGAGTTTGAGGCCAAGTAAATGTAGGAAAAAAAAGTAGGAAAAAATATAAAATATACAGCCTACAGCATAGAGTGGGCTACCATGAAGACCCACAATAGCCAAGACTGGTTGTTAAATTATACTCCATGCTTGGCTTCTTCAGCTCTCTCCTTAATCCTGGATCTCACATGTTTTGTTATTCCTTACCTGACACTCACTCAACTATGTCAACATTTTATGCTTCATAATTTGCAATTGATTTTTTTTTTGGGGTGCCGGGGGGTCGACCTCAGGACCTCATGTGCCAGCAGGCGCCCGTGCTGCTGAGCGATATCACCGGCCCCTTTTTTTTGTATGTGGGTTCCGGGAGTCGAACTCAGGCCCTCGCGCTTGCCGGGCAGGCGTTTAAGCCGCTGAGCCATCTCACCGGCCCTGCAATTGATTTTTGCAAGTAATTAAAATACATTCAAAAAAAGGAAAATTTAGTGTCATTGGTGATTGTTCTTGGTAACAGAGAAGTTAGGTATGATTATAGGAGAGATATTCACTGACACTCAAGATTTTAATTTTTTTAGCCAATTCAGTAGCAAGTATTTATGCAATATTTTGGTGAATATACAGGTGAGCCTAGAATATGGAACCTTATTTACTAATAAATAAGAAAGATGAAAATACAACTAAAATTGGTTCTATTAACTTTAATATTTTAATGCTTTGTATATCATGTTTTCATGCTTTATGCATCAAAATACCTTCAGATAAAATGGTGTACTTTATGGATCTTTTTCCAAATTACAGAAACAAATTGTCATTCTGAGTATACATGCAAGATAATTGGCAATAAATTGAATGTAACTGAAAATGTGTGATACTTAACTAAAGGTTAATTACACTTTGTTATGTAATTCTGAAATTTTCTACCCCCAAGGTGTAGATAACTGCATTGAAGTCAAAATTTCTATCAGGAATATACACAATAGGACTTATTGAACATAGAAAGATACAACAAAGTTGGCATATTCAGAAGTGAGATATTTCTTCTGAACTTTGTAAAGCTGGTTGAAACTTCAACTAATTGAGCAAATGAATGGGGTGAGAAGCATATGTCTTGTTTATAATGGTGGAAAAGGATATAATAAATTGATAGAAAGTGAATAAACACTAGCATCCATAATTAATATCAGATATTAAGCCAAATATTGCCTTTTGGAAAGAGTCAAATAAAAAATAGGTTTTTTTTTTTTCTCCACTAGGTATATCTAAAGATATGGAGGAGAAAAAATGGAAAAGAAAAACTCGTGTTTAAAAAAAATATTTTCTTTTTTGATGAGGGCCATTCACTTTGGGGTAAGAGTCTATCTCAATGTAGTTTTAATTTACATCTCTCCAATGGCTAATGATGCTGAACTTTTTTATATGTGTCCTGGTCATTTGTATTTCCTCTTCTGAGAAGTGTCTACTCATTTCAGTTGTGCATGTTGTGGTTGGGTCTTCTATTTGGAGGATGTCTAATTTTTTTTTAATTCTTTATAAACTGTATTATAGATGTTAGTCCTCTGCATGATAATGAATAGCTGGCAAAAAAATTTTTCCCATTCTGTAAGCTGTCTCTTTTCTCTGATGGTTGTTTCCTTTGCTACACAGAAGCTTTTTAATTAAGATCCCATTTATTGACTCTTCATATTATTTCTTGTGTTATTGGAGTTCCATTCAGAAAGTCCCTGACTATGCCTATGTCTTCAGGAGTTTTATCTATTTTATCTTCCAGCAGGGTGTTTCTGTTTGAACTTTTAGATCTTTGATACATTTTTATTTTAGTCTAGTATGTGATTGAGCCATCCCCCTTCTAGGTATCTTCCCAAAAAGAGTTAAAGAGTCATACTACAGGGATACAGGCAAAATCATACTTAAAGTAGCACAATTAATAGTAGCTGGATTTTGGAAATAGCATGCATGTCCATCAACATATGAATGAATAAAACATGTGGTATTTATACACAATGGAGTACTAGTGTGTCATAAAGAAAGGTAAATGAGGCATTTGTAGGAAAATCTATGCAAGTAGAGAACATAATGTTAAGTGAAATAAGTCAGACATACAAGTTTAAACGTTGCATGGTTTCTCTTATATGAGAAACCCAAAATATCTATATTTATGTAACAAAAATAGATACAGTTAATATAGCTGTATAACAAATATAGATAGCAAAATAGATAAATAGGAAGGAGGTAGAACTTCCAATAAATCCACAAATTATCTATTCTGTTGTTTCAAAAATATTTTAAGATAACCATTGTTATTAATCATTGTTGTTCTCTTATTTTGTTATAAAATATTTTTGTATTTATAGAAGTGTTTTTATTTTTCTCTTTTAATATCTACTTGTATTACATTGAATAAAAAATTTTTAAAATTAATAAGAAAATATTCTCCCAATTCTCCTGAAATATTTTGACAAAATACCAACTCATTTTCTGCGTCTTATTTTACTGACTGACATATAAAGAATGAATTTTAAGAAGACATATTTCATAACAGTCAAGAACTGCAAAAGTAAGTCATGAGGACAAAAACTACACAATGTATCCAACTTTTAAAAGTAAAGTGATGATAAAGAAAGATAAGGACTCAGTGATTTCAAAGCAATTATAAGTAGAAACATGATTTTTAGGAATATAGTGAATTTTTATGGAAAATTTATGATTCCGTCTATTAGTTTTTATTTAAAAATAACATCTATGAAGATTATTACTGAATATATGATTCCATGTAATTATTAAGTATGCATGTATGACATTTACTAAGTAATTGTTTTAAATGAGAAATTAAGGTTTTTTGGAATTACCAGGTTTGCCACCAAAATATTTCTTTACCATAGCATTTCTGATTTTTTAAGGTTGCTTAAAATTCTGATTGCTTCTGATGAATTTTTACCATGAAATGCCAGTTTTACTTAGAGCATATTTTCCTGGCTTTTTAGCTAAATGTTCCTCTCTCTAAGATGACTATGGACCAAGTAGATGGCTTAATCCGTTAGAATTTATCATATGTGCTAAAACGTTTATGCACAATTTATCTGTGTTAAATAAAATCAATTAGGCTTATTAGAGTGTGATACTATTTAACTTTCCCTAAAGTTAATAAATGAAGGCTGAAAAACATTATCTTTAAAAATTCAAAATCTCAGCTTTGTAATGTTTCCTTTTATCTCTGATGAGCCATGCAGCTACTGTCAATTTGTCATAATGTATCTGTATGCTAGCTATTGCCATAACAATGCTTTATAACAAATCTTTACAAACTTTAAAGGCTTAAGTAATAAGCATTTATTATTGCTCAAGGAGCTCCAGGTCTGCTGGGCGGTTGTGTTACTTTAGCTTGGCTCATTCCTGGGCCTGTGGCCAGCTACCTTTCAGTTCTGCAGGTGGCATAAAATTCTCTTGGCTGTAGAGATTGAAACAATTGTAATTATTTTGACACTTACACACCTTTAGAAAGTAAACCCTGGCATATTCTCATGGGAATGCTGAGAAGCAAGAAATAAAATGGCTATCAGTAGAAAAATATTATCAAATGTATATGCAGTAAATGTTTTTCAAGCTTCTATTTGAGTAACTTTCGAGTCACACTGATTAACTAAGTCTTATAGCTAATCTTAAATCCAGAATAGTAAGATGTGGATAAAGAATGTGGATACATGGAGATATGAAATACTGAGGCTATTAATGTAGCTGATCCCCACAGTATCTTTATTTTTCCTGTCTTGTTTGACCCTGTTATGATGTGTTATCTGTTAATCAAGACTCAGGCTCTCTGAAGGAGAATTACAGAAGACCAAGGTCAAGAGGAAAGAACAACAAAAAGATATTTGTATTTAACTATGTGGTATCTATAGCTACAGTGCAATTTTAAAAAGGCAAACATCTAGATAGATGAACTGAAATCCTTAATATGGGAAGATTTTGCCACAATTCTTCTTACTCAATAAATCAAGTCCATCTTTCCACAAAAATTAGGGAACCATACCTAAGGACAAAAACAAAGCAAAAATATATATTTTAAATAGATAAAACAATTATATGAGCCAGAATCAAATGTGTTACAGATGGAATTAATGAATATGAAATGTAATCTAACTATGATTAGTAAGTTAAGGGCTCTAATGGTAAAAGTGTATGCTGTATGAAAGACATGAGTGATGTAAAGAGGGATATGGAAACTATGAGACTGCTTCATAAATATGCTCTAAAAATACAAACCATAGCAACATAAATGTAATAGTCCTCAAGGATTCATCACTAGACTGAACACAACCCAGGTAAAAATTACGAGCTTGAAGATTGATAGAAAATGGCCAAAACAAAATGTAAAGCAAGCAAAAGTAAAAATAAGAACACATCCAAGAATAGTGAGTCTATAATGAAATGCGTGATATATACATTATTGTAATACAAGAATTAAAAAAAGAGAATGTAACAGAAAACCAATAGTTTAAATTCAGGCAATAGTAGTAATAAAGTACTGGTTTACAGAACATGTAGTTAAATAAAATATTATAAGAGAGAAGAGAGGCAAATTTAGAATACACTGCTCTTAGGTACCTACCTGAAGTACAGGAGAAGTAGTACAGAATTATCAGAAGGAAAACTCAGAATAACTAAGAATGTGTATTGTAAGTTCTAGGGCAAACAACTAAAAATAAAAATCAGAATAAATATGTTTGCCATGCTTTCTAAGAGACATGATAAAATAGAATCACAAAATAAATGTTTAATAACAGAGAAAGGAGGGAAAAAGAAAAAAAGCAGCCATTTACAATTAAAAGAAAATTTAAAAATGTGCTGGATACTAATCAAAGTATGCAATAATCACTTTGAATCTAAGTGACATAAATATACCAACTAAGAGGCTATGATTGCTACCATAAAATAAAGTAAAATCAACAAAATCCTGCACTCAAAAACTCAACTGTATATTGACAACACCAAGAAACCCACTGTAACTCTCAAAACTCAGCTAGGTACAGTGTCATAGTGACCTGTGAATACCCGTGTCCATAGTAGCACAGTTCATAATAGATAAATATTGGAACCAGCCTGCAAAAAGACAATGCTGCATTTACACACAGTGCAGCAATTCTCAGCCATAAAGAGAAATAAAATTTCATCATTTTTAGGAAAATGGATGCACTGAGACCATTATGTTAAGTGAAACAAATCTGACACACAAGTATAAATATTGCATGCTTTCTCTTATATTAGAAAACCAAATTATAAACAAAGACAAAGAGAAAAGATGATTAATAAAAAGTAGCAAGACAGATCTTTCTAAAAGGGGAAGGGGATCAAGAAATGGGTGGAAGAAGGAGGGGAAATGGAGGGGAAGAAATGGGGATGAAAAAAGGAATGAAGATGCATTACAGACATGTAGAAACTCCAAGGAAAGAATGTAAACATTATGTTCTGCAAACTTCTACTAATAAAAAAATTAAATAGTTACTTCTGCAAAGAAGTTTCAAAATTTAATAATAATATGAATTACTTCCCCAGGCACTATATTGTTAATATAAAGATAAGGTTGATTTCATGGTGTTTGTAACCGGTTCAAGTAATCATTTCAAAATGAAAACAGAAATTAATTCTGCAGGAGGCAATGTGATTTTAAAAAGTAGCATTGTCTCTAGGTTTTGTGGACTAGAATGGTTAGAGGAGGCTCCATGGAGAGAAGAAAGGAGTGATTTCAGAATCAGAAATTCTGAAATAAGGCTTTTAAGGAAAATTTGACAGGATTCAGTTGAGTGGTGTGTCACCTATGACTTTTTTTGACAAAGACTTCAAAATGAAGTTTGGCTTACTTTATGACAAGTGAGAAATCATCATTAAAAGTATAAAGATATTTACAAAGTCATGACATTCATATACAAACATGGGAGAATCACCGTATGTTTGTCCTTTCAGCCACTTGTTCTATCTGAACATATTTATTCACATGATCGCAAATTAATTTCATTCATTTAAGATTATTTAATAAATTTTTATTTTACTTATTCATAAAGGGGAGAAGGGCATATCTCTGAGAAAAACCAGCTCAGAATCAAAATGGGAATACCATTGACACTGGAAAGAGTCTCAGGATATCTGAAGTAAGGGAGCTGGAGTCCCAAGATATAGATGGAGACACTGGGAAACACAAGCTTTCAAGATATTAGCTAATTACTCAATAAAAAACTTATTCTGAGGAATGACAATAAAAGTAAGTTTAAAGGATCAATTTTTACATTTATTTTGGAGACTACCCTTAATATGCAATGTATGGCTTAATAGTACTATTTTTCACCAAGAAGGGTTGCCAAAGAGGATGACACTCCTTTGTTGTGGTTTGCCACATCCATCTGGGAAAGTATAAAAGTCCAGGTGCAGATAGTGACACTCATTCTCAGAAAGTCACCTTCAGCATCAAACCTACTCCTCAACTCTTGATACCATGAGCTACTACTATGGCAAGTACTACGGTGGCCTGGGCTATGGCCTTGGTGGCTTCGGTGGCCTTGGCTATGGCTGTGGCTCCAGCTATGGCCTTGGAGGCTACGGTGGTTATGGCTACTTCCGTCCCTCTTTCTATGGCAGATGTTGGTCATCTGGATTTTACTGAAAATACTGTCTTGTATGAGAATCTGTTTTCTAATTGAAAATCCTCCCTAAAACTGCTATCCTCACCCCAGCTGTACTATTGACATGAAGATTTCTTCTTTTTCTTTTCTTTTATATGTCTGGGCATGTTAACTCAATAAATATTCTTTATGAACATTCTGAATTCTGTTTCATTTATATTTTTGCACTTAGACTTTTCATTTGTAATATTGGCATAATGGGCAATATTTTTCAAAAATGTTTTGTCTGTAGAATTATATACTTTCTTAGATCTAATGATAAACACTGCTAGCCTGTAACTGCTTTTTCATGTGTTACATGTTCAAACATTTCTCTTTTTTATTTGACATTCCAGAGAACTAAATATACTTAGATATGCATAACCTAATGAATATGTGAGCACTTGATTTGTGTGATCATTAATTGAACAAACCATCTATTTGGCCTCAGTATCTCAGGAAAGTGAAATTTTAAAACACATTTATCCATTAAATATTGTCATTTTATAAGCTTTACAAGGAAAACCTGCCCATGCCTTGTTGCCCAATTTCATGCTTTTGCAGCCCTCACCAGTTTGATTTTCATGAAAGAGAAACAGATACCCTCAGGACTTGACTCCAGCCTTTATTGCCCTCCAGAGCATCCAACAAGAGTCTCTTTTAATTAATAAAATGAAACCTTGGGATTGATCTTTGTCCATACTCAGTGATTCGTTACAGTTTCATCACATTAAACTTTTATCAATCATCTTCTCAGTCTTAACTGTATTTTTCTTTACACATTAATAATACTGAGAATTCACTATGGATTTAGGTTTCTATACTTTCTAATTCATGTTTAGTATTTGTGGTGGTTCCTTACTTATCTCTAGACAGTCATTGCTTGTGGTCCTTTCTGAAACCTGACGCTGTTTATTGATGCCTAGCTCATTTTGCTTTCTTCTGATGCCTAATTCTCAGCTTTTAGTCTTACACTATGTGATTCTCAACACAATATTCACTTACTTTGGTAAGGGAGGAGATTCTTCCTGGTTCTCAAGTAAATCTCAGTAGTACCTCAGTAATTTGTTCATGAACTAGCATTTTGGGCTTAATCTTTTTCACGATTTCAAGAAATAAGAAATGATTTTGGTGGTAAGTCTCAGTCAAGCCAGAACTAGGACCATTCAACCAGCCAATCTATCTATCTATCTATCTATCTATCTATCTATCTATCTATCTATCTAGCAGTCATTTACATATTGCACTAAGTTAAACTGAAAAAGAAAATTTAAATATTAGAGCTTGAATTGCAAAAAAATATTTTTAAAAAACTCCCTAATCTATCTTGAAAGACAATTGGGAAATCTTGATAATTCTTTTCAAAATGATAATAATTTTGATGTTAATTTTGAAACAATACCTAATTTTCTCTATTAGCCAAGTTTTCTATAAGCAAGCTTTGGACAACAATTAAATATATTAGTCTGTGGCAAAGACTCAAAATATTAAAGAACACTGAGAAATGTATTAAAATATTCCCTCTTAAAAAGTAAAATTCTATTGCAAAATGTTAGAATTTAAAAAATTAAAGAACACAATTGCTTAAGAAGAGAGCCCTGTGTGCATTGTTATGGTAATAAAAAATATTATTCATAGAACAAGGAAAAATTTGAGCTAAAAAAGATTGACTGCTGTTTTTAACATGTGCACATCCTTAAATAATAAACACAGTCACAACAAGGTTTTCATGCTATATTGGTATAAATGTTAAAAGAGAAGTGGTACATGAAAACCATGTGTGTCTTAAAGAAAACAACTGCAAACCAAATGAAAATCTGCTATAATATTTCTGACACTTGCCAAAGAAGTCCCAGTGTAAACTCTATAACCAGGCATGGTATTGGGAATGAAAAGGAGAATTTGAGAAGGATGAAAAAGGGGACAGAGAGAGGGAGACAGAGAGAGTGAGGTGGGTGGGAAGAGGAAGGGGACTAAAAACAGAAGAAGCTCTTATGAATATGTACCCACTCCCCAAGATGAATGTAAACCTCATGTACTGGAATGATGAACTAATAAAATATTTTAAAAAAAGGATATCCTGTAAGCTGGTTGAACGAGTGACAATGGTGAAGATAATTCTAGTTGAGTTTTTAGAGCTAATAATCTGAATAAAGCTGTTGCTCTTAGTTGTGTGAAAATGGAAATGGTTGTACTTTGAGAATGCAATTAATGAAAACTTTATTTCTGACTATTTTCATGTACTTCACCACAATAATTGCTGAGTAAAAATATCTTTTGGACAGGATGTGATTTGATTGAAGTGTTTTTTAAATATTTGATGTAATTTCTACTTGCACATTATTATTGTTACCAAGAAGCACATCAAAATCTACCTGCTGCGCAACTAATAATTGCATTTTAAGTCAGAACTCAAGAGTAACAGCAACTTCCCCAAAACTGATTTGAACTCTAAAGTATCTATTTTCGTATGGCTCTTAAAATTACTATATCTAACTTGTCATTGGTACATTCTCATTTTCAAACATCATCCCATAGCAACTGATTGTTCAGTAGAAGTCAGAAGAAATGGACTTAATCATAAACATTTAAACTTATACAAATATTGTTGCATCTTGATCCTTTTTACTACTCTTCCTCTCCATTTTTTTTTCTTCTCTCCCATTACCTGACCCCTTCCTATTTCCACAAAAACTCTCTCCCTGTTTCATACTATCTTTCCTTTATTTTGGTTTTTCAATTATTTATACTTGGATTTCTTATAACAATATGAGATTTAACCTCCCATGTCTGTCTTTATTTCTCTTAGCGTTATCAACCTAATATGCATCCAATTTCCTACAAATGACTCAGATTTATCCTTCCTGATAGCTAAAAATATCTCTACCTCTCTATGTACCTATATCTTCACAGACATGCATATTCAAATTTCTTTACCCTTTCACTTGTTGTGGGCATGTTAGATGCTTCCAAGACTTAGCTATGCTAAATTGTGCAGCCATAATCTTGGGTTTGAATATCCCACTGTAATATCTTGACTTTCACTCTTTTGAGAAGATATCCAGAAGAGGTACAGCTGGGTCAAATAGAATTTGTATATTTAGTGATTTTAGGAATCACCACATGGATTTCCATAGTGGTTTTACTGAATGAGTTTAAATTCCCACTACTAAAGTTTTGAGGTTTGCTTTTTCCCCACAACCGGGCAAGCATCTGTTGCTTTTTGAGTTCCTGATGGGAGCCATTCTTTCAGAAGTGAGATGAAATCTCAGTGTTTTATTTTGTATTTCTCTAAGGGCCAAAGATGCTGATCATTTTTATATGTAACTGTCAGCCATTTGTGCTGTATTTAATAAGAAAGTGGGTTCAATAATACTAATTTCTATTAAAAGTAAATTTGCATAGATCACAAAGTTCATGTGTTGTGTTTGCAAACCTGCACTAAAGAAGTGAAAATTGCAGCTGCTGATGGTGATAATCATTTTAGGAAACTTACCTTTGATGCAGAACTAAACTCTCAATCCCAGCCAGAATGTGATACTATTATAGTAACTAATGTGATGGCCGAGGCTACAGCCTTGGGCACTATGCTAGTTATGCCTCTGGGTTCATTCATCCCACTTTCTGTGGAAGGTTCAAGTCTTCTGGATTATTCTAAAAATAATCTTTCTTTTGGCCATTACCTCTTTCATAATTTTTTAGGTTCTATTTTTTTCAAAATTAGCAATGAAATTTTTGGGAGTATACTATAGAACATATTATAATATACAATGCACCTCTTTTCTGAATGAGACATGCTTCTGAGCATTTCACCTCTCAATCTTGCTTTTCCCATTCCTGAAACTTACAGG
Organism: Erethizon dorsatum; assembly: GCA_028451465.1. Lineage (NCBI taxonomy): Eukaryota > Metazoa > Chordata > Mammalia > Rodentia > Erethizontidae > Erethizon > Erethizon dorsatum. Next base: position 112,582,820 of record CM051831.1, on the reverse strand, counting down.
CATGTATCATTTTTATTTACATATTCTGTGATGATCCTGGGCACAGCTTGCAATACATAATTTTCAGAAATATAAAAAGTTGGGTTTATATCGTTTCATTCACTTCAATACAATAATTCAAAAAATTACAATACCTTGTTAATCTTCTTTATTGAACATTTCCCCTGTGGACTGCTTACTTCACATGTTTATGGCTTACACACAGTACCCACTCATTATAACTTCAGGCATGATGGATTTTTCTTCCAAGCTATAACTTCATTTTGAAATTTCACAGAATTGAATATTTTTAGACATTCTGAATGCTAATGGAAATGTTTTCATCACAAAATTTAATGTTTCATGTAACAATTGTGCTATGTTCAATAGCATTTTTCATTATTAAGATTCATCTGTGGGGCCAGGGATATGGCCTCAGTGGCACAGTGCCTGCCTGGCAAGCGCAAGGTCCTGAGTTTGATTTCCAGTACAAAAAAAAAAGATTCTTCTGTGATGTAAAGAGGTTTCTTTCTGGTGCCATTATATTCCTTGAATTATTATGCTGTGCAAAAAGGTATAGCTACATAGATGGTACATAAGTAGATAAAGACAAATAGATTTATAGGTGTATGGGTAGGTAACTGTTTTGTTTTCATATCATACTGGTGTTCTATGCTTTCTTAGAAGTCAAGGGAATTATCATAGATTAACCTCACCTGTTCTTTTTCTAAATCAAATTATTTGTTTTTAACTGTTTGATTACCTCCTTATTTAAACCTACACAGTGGTTATTTCCTGCTCTTGACCTTGGTATTCTTTCTTTAACAGTAAGACTGGTGGTTGACTTCTCCACGTTCAGCTTTTTCAGAACTCTCTTAATCCTGAATCTCAATGTTATGCAGTGTACTCAACTATGTAAACATTCTGTTTCATGATTTGAAATTGATTTTTACAAATAATTTAAAATGCATTCAAATTTAAAATTAGATAGCATTTCAAATATGCCTTTTGTAAAGATTTAAATAAGAAGTCAGTTTTTCTCCACTAGGTATATCTAAAGATTTGGAGCAGAAAAATGGTAGGGATAAAACAGTGTTTAAAAAATATTAAGAGAAAATACTCTCCCAGTTTTCCTGAAATGTTCTTAACAAGATACAAACTCCTTTTCCGTGCCTTATTTTAGTGACTGACATACAAAAAATATATTTTAAGAAGACATATTTCATAACTATCAAGAATTGCAAACATATGTCATGAGAACAAAAACTAGAAGATAAATCTAAGTTTTGAAAGTAAAGCGATGATAAAGAAAAATAAGTTTTCAGTAATTTCAAAGCAGTTAGAAGTACAAACATGTTTTAGTAACATATATGAATTTTTATAGAAATTATATTGATTCTATCCATTAGTTTTTGTTTTAAAAATAACACCTTTCCAGATTATTATTGAATGTATGATTCAATGTAATTACTATGTGTATATGTATGACATTTACTAAGAAATTGTTTTTACATTAGACATTAAATTTCTTTGAAGTACTAGGTTTGGCACCAAAATATTTCCTTGCCATAGTGTTTCTGAGTGTTTAAAGTTGCTTTTCAATGAATTTTCACTATGAAATGTCAGCTTTATCTAAAATACTTTTTTCCTGTTTTTTTTTCCTAATGCTATTTTTTTCCAAGATGAATATGGACCAAGTAGATGGCTTAATCCATTAAAATTCCATATATATATATATGCTGAACATTTGTGAATAGCTTATGGTTAAATAAAAGCAGTTAGTACTTAAACTTCAGGTAGTCTTCTATAAAGTTTTCTGTCCCATTTACACACTTTATGGGAGATTGATGCTGTTTAATTTTCCCTAAAGTTAATAAGTAATGGCTTAAAAACATTATCTTTAAATAGTAAAAAATCTCAGCTTGGTAATTTTTACTTTTCTCTCTTTTAAACCATGCAACTACTATTAATTTGCTATAATGTATCTATATTTGTTAGCTTTGCCATCACAGTGCTGTATAATGAATCTTTCCAAATTTAATGGTTTAAACAGCAAGTATTTGTTATTATTTATTATTATTATTAATTTATTATTGTTCAAGGAGCTCCAGGTATGGTGGGTGGATGTGCTACCTTATCTAGGCTCATTCCTCGGTCTGTAGTCAGCTACATGTCAATTGTGCAGATGATGTAGAATTAATTCCCTTGACTATGATAACTGAAAGAAATTTTTTTACTCATTTTTACTCTTACACACTTAGCCAACAAGCCCTGGCATATTCTCACGGTGATGCTGAGAAACAAGAACTAAAATGACTATCTGTAGAAAAATATTATCAAATGCTTATCTTCTATTTGAGTCACATTTGTGTCCATTGACCAACAAAATCTTAGGGCTAATCTTAAAATCTGAATAATAAGGCCCTGATCACGGATGTGGATATATGGAGGCATGAAAAAGTTGAGGCCATTAGTGTCGCTGATCTGCAGACTATCTTCATTTTACCTGCCCTGTCCATCCCTGTCACCACAGCGTGATGTTAATTTCAGCCTTCATCACTTCAGATTAAAACTACTTTGTATCCTAAGAGGTTTCTATTACATATATTTACATACAACACATCCTGACATATGATAGTTTTTTTTCAAAAATGTCTCATATTTTGTGGTAGATTAGAATGATTGATCTTCATAACAGGGCACGTTCCGAGGTCCTCCCTGATGTGAAGATAAAATACTTCATCTTCCAGTATTCTTCCAGAAAGTTTGCGGTCTCATTTCCACTCACATTTGCTTATACTTGCTCATTATCATTAATTGAAACAATTGCTTCCTGATGGCCTCTTCCCTACACTGTCAACTTTTACTAATTGTGATATAGTTTTAAGTTCCATCATATTCAGAATTGTTATCCCAGGGCAATTCAGATCACTGTAGCTTTCCTCCTTTTAAAATATTTCCAGAGTAATTTTAACTTTTTTGCTTTGGATTTCCATATATTTAAATTTGCAACCGCACACAATCTTACACACACATAGAAATATGCATACATAGAAACATAGATGTCTGTGTACATCTCGTAGCTACAACAAAAAGCTTGGGTATTTAGAATTATGAATTGATTATTTCTTATGTATCATCTTCCCATTAAAAAGTAGAGACAAATCATCTCATACAACAAGGATTCAGATAGTAGCAGAGAAGTCAATACATGATTATTGTGTAGGATATTTGATAGGTATCTCAGGAAGAATAAATTTCATATGTGTACAAATTGTATGAACTTTTAGTAGAAAGGTATAAGGCTTGTCGGGGCCGGTGAGATGGCTCAGTGGCATAAGCGCCTGCCCGGCAAACGTGAGGTCCTGAGTTCGACTCCTGGAACCCACATACAAAAAAAGGGCCAGTGATATTGCTCAGCAGCATGGGCGCCTGCTGGCTTGTGAGGTCCTGAGATTGATCTCCGGTACCCACAAAAAAAAAAAAAAAAAGAAAGAAAAAAGAAAGGTGTAAGGCTTGGAATATAAATACACATCATAGTCTTAGAAACAACTAGATGAGCCTTATGAATAGAATTGATGTTTCCTGTAAAGCAATGGAAAGAACTTTGGAATGTGTCATGAGGATACTTGAATACAGTTTAATAGAATTTGACTTCTGTTATAGTCTGAATGTTACTATGCAGATGAATCAAACAAAAGGATGAATAAGTATGTTTTTATTTTCTCTGAATAATCAGACCCTGAAAGCACCCCCTGGCATATCTGTCAAAGATGTTAGGTCCTGTGGTGGCTGGGTGGCCTCCCTGCTTGCGGGCTATGGCAGCCACTGCCATTCTGGTAAAAGAAGCTGATAAATTGACTCTGGGACAATCATTGTATTTATTCCTCATGCTGTGGAGACCTTGCTGAGAGGACCTGATGGTAAATGGCTGTCAGGAACTAGAGAGGCTCAGTATCAAGGTGTTCTTTTGGAAGATCCCAGACTAACTATTAAAACCATTCAGGCTCTCAACACAGCCTCCCTCTTGCCCACGTCCTTGGAGCCTCCCCCAAACATGACTGACAATTGAGATGGTCTACTCAGCCTGACCAGATTTACAGGACACCCCCCTCCAGAACCCCAACTTGACCTGTTTTCGGATGGCTGCAGCATGGTAATCGATGGGATCTGGAGGGCAGGAGCAACAATTGTCACCTTGGAGCAAAATGTCTGGTCAGAGGCTCTGCCTCCTGGGACATCTGCTCAGAGAGCCTCACTTGGGCCTTGGAGGCAGGAAAAGACAAATAGGAGATGGGAACTTTGGACTTGCACTGACAGATAAAGGCGCTGCACCAGACACTTCAGAAACTTCAGCAGACCATGTTGCAGAGGCATCTGATTCCCGTCCCCACACCAGTCCACTCCTTCACACCGGGAGACCAAGTCCTGATTAAAGCCTAAAAAGAGGAGCCCCTCCAACCAAAGTGGGTGGGGCGCCACAAGGTAATCTTAACCTCGCCCACTGCTCTTAAAGTTACAGGTTGTGCTCTGTGGATCCATCGCTCCTGAGTCGAGAAGTGGACACCTGAGCTTACAGAAGTGCAACCACCTGCCCCAGAGACCTTCAGCCCTCGACGCTCCAAGAGACTTCAACAAAAGCTGCTGTGGGAAAACACCAACCTGACTCTGGTAACAGCCCTCATCCCGTGTAGACTCCTCCCAGGATGAGGAGGCTTATGCACAGCCTTGGGAAAGAAACGCTGCTTTTATGCAAGCAACTCTGGGATTACAATAGATACTCTAGACAAGGTAAAACAGAGAGTAGATGAGTGAGCTAAAGCTCATCAAAATAGTCAAGGATGGTATAAGTGGTTATTCAATTGGAATCCTTTGCTGACTTCCCTTGTCTTTGGACTCACAGGGCCAATGATAATTCTTATTCTAGTCTTTATCTTTGGGCCCTGCCTGATTAATTGGATAAGAGATAAAATTTGAAGTACTGTAAGCCAAGTACAAATGATGATACTAACTGAAACCACTGAGTATGAGCCATCACCAGATTATGAAGGACTATATATGTCCTAATAAAAGGAAGATATGTCCTTGAGAGGGGAATGATATGGCTAAAGTGATGCCATTTTCTTTTTAGACTCCATTTTGTCTTCACTTAACCCTTAGATGAACTCACTCCCCAACCCTGTTAGATATTAAGGCACTGAACCATAGATGAACTCGCTCCTCAGACCCCCTCCCAGTTAACCATAAAACCCACAAAAGGAGGAAAGAAACAATTACAGAAAACAATGGTCAGGTTGACCATTGACCACATCCTGTGTGACAAACAGACCAAGTATTTGGAGAGGGTCTTGTGATATTCTTACACAAATTCCGGAAAGATGATGTGGTTGCTATAGTAACAAGGGAACTTACGGGAAGCTTGTAATGTATAAAAACCCTTGAGAACCAAGACTGGTGGTCGGTGCCTTAGTTCCTTACTGACCACCGTCCACCAGCTGAATAAAGCTTCCTTGAACCTGTGCTCGTCCCTGTGAGAGACTCTCGTGATTTTGCTGTAACATTATGGCAACTACTACGGTGGCCTTGGCTATGGCCTTGGTGGCTTCAGTGGCCTGGGCTATGGCCTTGGTGGCTTCGGTGGCCTGGGCTATGGCTATGGCTCCAGCTATGGCCTTGGAGGCTATGGTGGTTATGGCTACTTCCGTCGCTTTTCCTATGGTAGATACTGGTCATCTGGGTTTTACTGAAAATAGTGTCTATGATGATCTGTTTGCTGATTGAAAATCATCACTAAATCTGCTATCCTTACCCTGCTGTGCTACTGACATGAGAATTTCTTCTTTTTCCTTTCTTTGATATATCTGGGTATGTTGATTCCACAAATATTTTTTTAACACTCTGAACCTTGTTTCAGTTATATGATTGGACTTAGAATTTTTGTCTGTAATTTTGGCATATTGTGTAACATTTTAATTTGAAAAATACTTTTTCTGGAGGATTATCTAGTTTCTTAAATAATTGAGACAGAGGAGCAACTCCTGACTCTCTCAGTTTTTCCTGTTCAGGCTGGAATAGGGGTGTGACTTGGCTAATGGCCACCATGCCCTTCACCCTTACCTCACTTTGCTGCCCTCTGCACCCCAATGGACTGGCGCAGTTTGCTTCAGTGTCCTCCCTGGCAATCTAGCTGTGTCCTCTCTGGCTATTTAAGTCCAATTTTCCACTGTGACATGGGTTCAACCATTTCAGACAAAACTATTGCATTTTTGAAGAATGTAAAAGGTAACCTGCAGTGGCTAAGATCAGGATGGGAGGAATCTGGGCCCACTATTTGCATACCCAACAGTCACAGTGAGCCTTCCAGAAGATTCCTTGGTTTCAGCCCTCATGCTCTGAAATACTCTGTAAGCTGCTGTATGAATAACACTTCCTAGGGGTTTCTCAAGTTTCAGTTTAGGAGAGCTCCTTCTGTGTATTGGTTCTCTGTGCTGTAGCCCAGATTCTGGTGTTTCTGTAAACTTGTTCATGATTTTATTCTCTGGTAGTGTGGGGTCTAAAATCCTCTAAATCTACTTGAGATTTTTATCCTGAGTAGTGTGGACAGAGTAGTCGGTTACCAAAGAAAGACATATAAACACTCAGAAGACACTGAGTTAACACTGAAGAACTCTGGAGATCATCAGCCAAGGAAGAACAGCAGCTGAGACCAGCAGCTGAGACCAGCACAGTGGTGTCAACCTACAGTGTCAGGCACAAGCAGGCATTGGATGGTGACAGCTGGCAGCAGCAGTGCCCAGCAGATGGCTGTGTCAACTGTTGGCATCCAGCACTATCTGGTGTCATCTGGTGACATCAGAACTGCTTGCAGAGCTGCACTTTGCTGATTCATGATTTTCAGCTAAATGGCGCAGAAGAACACCAGGCTGATTGGCAAAATAATGATACACATTCCGGCCTGCAACTCTTTTTGCATGTGGTATATGCTTAGACATTTCTCATTTTATTATTTGATGTTCTGAAGAACTAACTATATTTAGATATCCAAAATCTTATGAATATTTGAGCACTTGAGCCATGTAATCATTCATTTCATAATACATCTTTTCTAAACTCAGTGTCTCAGGAAGGGAAATTTTTAAAACACGCATTTCCTTAGGTATCATAATTTTATAAGCTTTACAAGGAAGACCTGCGCATGCCTTGTGCTCAGTCTGTGTACTTCTGCCCATCACCAGGTGCATCTTCATGGAAGGGGAAAAAAAAAAAAATATATATATATATATATATATATATATATATATATATATATATGCCTGGGTCGCTTTCCAGATCATCTAACCAGATTCTCTTTTTATAAATGAGAGCCTAGGAATAGTCCTTGTTCATTTTCAGTGATTCCTCATTGTTTCATTAATTTAAATTTTACCATTCAGCTTTTCAAGTTTTACTCCATTTTTGTGTACATATGAAGAATATCGAGAATTCCCTGTGAATCAAGATTTCTACATTTTTTCCCACACTTCACATTGAGTGTCTCAGTACTTCCTCATTACTGTTTTATTTACCTTGAATAGCTTTTCTTCTTTTTTTCAGTGCTCTCTGCTCTCTCATATCTGTGAAGAAAGGTCAAATTTAACTTCCTCAGTAGATTCTAATTTAGAATTTTATTATCAAAAATTATATCTCTTTTCTCTTGGTTGGATGTTTTTACTTACACGTCTCATTATATGTATATGTTCTGACAGCTACTAAAATAAATTTTATTCCCCATCTTTCTCTCCCTGCATTTTGGATCAGCTGTGAGGGAAAAATTCTCAGCACTCCGTGACACTCCAGACTTCTTATCTCTCCAAAGTGGTGGGGCAATGTTATGCCTGATGTCCAGATGTCCCCCAAAGCTGCAGGCAGTCAAGGGGGCAGGTTTCTAGAGTTTCTGATTCATTGTCTAGTGCTGGGACTATGGGCATGAGGGCTACACCCACCCTAGGGCAGGGAGCCAGCATACAATATAAGGGAGGGAAAGAGTCTCTTGCGTGCTGCTCCTCCCTTTTTGCTCTTGCTGCTTTTGCCATTTTCTGCCACCATGAACTGTTGCTCTCTGCCATGTGCCACTAGGCCTTGGAGAGAGCCAAGTATGGACTGAAACTTCCACAAACTGTGAGCTAAATAAACCTTTGCTTCCTTAACTTTGGACATCAGGTGTTTTGTTTCAACAATGAGAGAAAAGTAAGACAGAATTTGGTACCAGAGAAGTGGGGTCCTTGCTGTGACTATACCTGACCATGTGGTTCAAGAGCCTCTGAGAGTCATCGTGGAAGAGTTTGGAAAGGCTAGGAGATGTTGCCTGAAAGTGCAGAGCTGGAACACCTTAGGCTGTACTGTGTGGGAGATTCTGGTCAGAGCTCGGGAGACCAGAAGGCTGATAGAAATCCTCCCGGTAAAGTGCAGGCTTGGGAGGTTTCTGCTGGGAAGAAGGACTGCATTGGCTGCTGGACTCCAGATGATGTGTGTTATGTCTTGGCAGAAAGTTTGTCTGCATTTTGCTCATGTCCAGAGACTTCTCCTGAGACTAAGATTAAGGGCAGTGGACTAATTAACCTGGCAGAAGAAATTTCAAGGCAGTCAAATGTTGAGGTGGTGGTACAGCCATTGTTGGGGGCCTCTAGCCAGATTTATGTTGTAAATCAAGAGCAAAGAGCCCAGCAGAATGATTTAAATTGTTGTGAGTTTGGCCAGAAAGGAAGCTCCTGTAAAGCTGTAGATTGCAAAGATAGAGCTGAGGAGATCTCAGTTGCTGAGAAGGAACAGGAGAATATAAAAGATGTCCTGAGGGTATCACAAGAAGCAGCAAGTCTCCACACTTTGCAGCCTCCAAACTGCAGAAGTGAAAGACTTGGCTTTGAGAAGAAAGCCACAGAGCACCATGTTCCAGAATGGCATTGGACGTGCCAGGTTCCAGAATGGTGGAGGCATAGAAAATTTTTCCTCAGAATTGGATTCAGAGTGCTCAGCAATCCAGGCACTTGACCCCTACAGCTGAGAGAAAGGAAAGCTTGGCTACTGCTCCATCTGGCAGCAGACCTTGGTATCATCCACGTGGTGCTAGTTTTAGGTACATGCAGAATGCAAGAGTTATGAGGTTAAAAAGGCTTCCACCTAGATTTCAGAAGGCCTGGGAGGCCAGGCAGGGTGCCCTGAGAGGCAGCATGTGAAACTGTGAGGGTGAAGCCAAAGGTGCAGTGGAGAACCCAGAAGTTTCAAAAAGCCAGGAATGTGGATCATCTAAGGAAAGCTGCAAGGAGGGAGCAGAGCAGGCCTAAGAGAGAAGCCATGGGAGCTACAACCACCAGAAGTGCCATAGGGTTGAAATTATGCAAGCCCTTTGGAGCTCACAACTTGCCACAGATTGCTTCAGATGTTCCACATGGAACTTAATATTTGGCCTGCTGGATTTTGGCCTTGCTTTGGTCCTGATCCTTTGTATCCCCATTTGTACTTTTTGGAATGGTAATGTCTATCTTGTGCCATTGAATGTTGGAAGTGATTAACTTTCTTTTCATTTGTACAGGGTCTCACATCTGAGTTTGCCTTAGATCTCAGAGGATACTTGGGACTTGGATTTTTCAGCAGTGCTGAAACTATTAGGAGTTTGGCAACTCTTAGAGATGGACTAAGTGCCTTTTGCATAAAGGGATGTGCACAAGTCTTTGAGGACCCAGGGGCAGAACGTTATGGTTTGTGTTTAGATGTCCCCCCAAAGCCTCATGCAGTCAAGGGGGTGGACTTCTAGAGTTTGTGATTGATTCATTGTCTAGTGCTGGGATTATGGGTGTGAGGGCTACACACACCCTGGGGCGGGTAGCCTGCATGCAGTATAAGGGAAGGTAAGAGGCTTGCTCTCTCCCTCCTCCCTTTTTGCTCTTGTTGCTTTTGCTATCTTCCACTGCCATAAACTGTTGCCCTCTGCCATGTGCTGCCCTGCCTTGGAGCCAGCCAAGTATGGACTGAAACCTCCACAAACTGTGAGCTAAATAAATCTTTCCTTCCTTAATTTTGGGCCTCAGTTATTTTGTCTCAGCAATGAGAGAAAAGTAACTAAGACAGGCAATTATAGACCACAAGGGTTAGGACTTAAAGGAAGTAGATGAAGGAGGCTCCCATCAAACAGCAAAGGAAATAAAATAAACCTGTGAGTGTATAACTGAGTATAACTTTATGTAACTGAAGAGAAACTTGAGGAGAAGCAAGGTAATGGTTGTGTTAAAAATCTTAATAAATATTTGACCATAAAATTATAGAATGTCTGCCTTTCTCACAGTACAATAAAACAACAGGACTTTAATAAAATAAATACAAGTGGATACATGATATGAAAACTAAAATGTACAGATTCACTGTGAGGAAGAGATTAGAGAAGACCAAAGTCAAGAACAAAGAACAGCACCAAGAAGATACTAGAATATGTAGCCATCTGGTATCTATAGTTATGATACACTTTTAAAAAACCAAAAATATAGCTAAATTTACAGAAATCTTTATAGTAAAGAATTTTTGTCTCAATATTTATTATGCAATAAATCATGTACAGCTTTCCAGAAAAATTAGTAAGCCATACCTAAAGGCAAAAACAAAGCAAACATGTATTTTCTGAATAGATAAATTATCTGAATCAGAATCAAATATGTTACAAGTAGAATTAATAAACATGAAATGTAAAATAACTATGATTAAATACAGGGTTCCAATGGTAAAGTGTATGCCATATAAGGAGACATGAGTGATAAAAAGAGTTATTGAAACTGTGACACCAAATCATAAAGATGCTCAAAAACTACAAATGACTGCAACATAAATGAGCATCCTGGAGGGTTCATCAGTGCACTTGATACAACCCAGAAAGAATTTATGACCTTGAAGACTGTTTGATAGAAACAGACCAAAACAAAATGTAGAGAAAACAAACATCAAAACAGCAACACATCCAAGACTAGTGAATCTGTATTGAAATGTGTGATATATACATTATTATAGTACAAAAATGGAGAGAAAGAGAATGAAACAGAAAACCAATAGTTGAAGTTCAACCAATGCCAGTAATAAGGTATTTACTGGTTGAAAGAGCATATGGTTAAAAAAATACTACAAGAGAGAAGAGAAGCAAATTTAGAATTTAGAACACTGTTATTAGGTATGGTTGTGAAGTATATGTGAAGTAGTACTCAGAATAGCTAAGAATACATATTGTAAGCTCTATGGCAAACACTACAGATAAAAATGGAAATAAGTATGATTGACATGCTTTCTAAGAGACATGATAAAATGGAGTATTAAATAAACATTAATTACAGAGAAATAAGTGAAAAAGAAATAAAGGCCAAGTGCAATTAACATAAAAACATAAAATGTGCTGGATACTAACTGTATAATAACCACTGTGAGTCTACCACTGACATAAATATAACTAAAACACTATGATTACTACTGTGAATTAAATGTAAAATAAACAAAATCCCACATGTCCAAAACTGAACTATATATTGTCAACAAAGAAAAACCCAACAATAAAGAAAAACCCACTGTAACTATCAAGACTCAGATTACATTACAAGTATATGGGAGCATACATCATGTATATGCTAATCACGTGGAAGCTAAGGTTCCTGTACTAATTTCATAAAAAACTTTAGATCCAGGAAAATTATCAAGAACAAAGAAGAGCACCTAACAATGATTGAGGTGTATTCTCCCAGAAAACATAACAATTCTAACCTGTACATGCAGGTAAATCTTTAGGCTTTCTGCGCAAATGGTCTCTAGCATAATGACCCCATTCTGTTGTTATAGTAGGAAAACAGAAACAGACAATATGCAAAGGAAATGCATATCTATATTTCAATTAAACTTTATTTATAATTACAGTCACTGGTGCCACTTACTGGCTATAGTTTGCTGACTTCGTGTCTAAAAATAAAATAAAAAATTCTATAATGGGCATGTAAAGTTTGTAGAAATGTAGTTTTTTCCTCCATTTTTTGCATCACCTAATAGCAATTCTGCAGGATTTTTACTGCAACATCATTTAACTCTATTCCATTGTGATTTCACAGCACGTAACTTAAAGTTGTAATAATATGAGAGGTCACTTTTCATTTGTCACTTTTTTATTTTATGGAAAAAATTTCAAAACAAAATAATAGGAGGATAACAATAGTTAATACATTGAGTATTGTTATCTTCAAAATAGTTACTCAGAGTACAAGATATGGGCATAAAAAATTCTCCAAACAATGTTAGCACAAACCTTTCTTGTCAATGAACTAAGAAAAACTAGTAGTATAACTGTCTTGTTTTTTTTTCCTTTTCATTTCCTTCCTTTCCCCATTCCCCATCCTAGTTCCTCTTTCCTTTTGAACAATTTCTTCCCATTTCACAATACCTATTGTACATTTTGGACCTTATTTACTCTTTCAGTTTCTCACACCAGGGAGACAATATGACTTTTTTTACCTGTTAAATTTGTATTGTTTTTCCCTGAAAGTTCTAATCTATATGTAATTGTGTCTTCAGGAATTTTCATGAGAGCCTTTCAAAGTATTAGTGAGGGTAGACACCCATCCAAGTTGACTTATGACAGAGTTCTCCCAGCACTTGACATGTTATTCAGTGCTCAAGTTGGTAGAGTCCCAGGAAAAATAGCAGCTGATCACTCATACTGTTTCCACCTTTGGCTCTCTTAAATGTTTGAATTTCATATTCTAAAATTTAAGATTTTGAGTTTGAATCTACTACCACTGTGACAGTATTGAGTTATAATGCATACTCTATTATCCATTCATTGTCCATAATAGAGGCATTACGATGGTAAGAATTAAATATTATTCACCCTTTGTTTTTTATATATAGATGACTTTAGAATGCAGTTGATAGGAGGGATGGATAAAAAGTAAGAGAAGAAAAAAGGAAGGAAAGAAAGAAGAAATGAAGGGAGATATCTTTAGTAAATAAACTATAAATGAAATTATATAATTACAGTTTTAATCATTTTAATCATTAAATAAGAATAACAAAAATTTATAAATGTGTTTCAGTCTTGAAAAGAAAAATTTTGGTAGGAACATTTAATTACTTTTTAATTCTTTTTGATATAAAAATTAAAATAACTGACAGAAGAGTGTGAAAATATCTCATGTATGGCTCTTAAATAAACATAAACTACAAATATTAAGTATTGGTGTTTTTGATTCCACGTAGTAATTTCAAGCTCAAATTCTCATGCCTAAAATACTTTTACTATAAGATTAAAACATGATTCAGGAAATATGTGCTAAAATGTAGCTTGAAATATTTCACAAAATTTTACTGATCTGTTTTGATCTTCAGTTATACTTTGGAGTTTCATGTAAAACAAACCCTGAGATATTTATCTCTGTCCGATTTATTTCATTTAGAATTATAACCTCAAAACCCATCCATTTTCCAACAAATGACTCAAATTTATCTTTTTTTGGTGGATGAGTGGTAGTTCAGTATCTATATAGCAGATTTTAATATGCATTCATGCGTTGATGGGCATATAAGCCACTTCCATAATTTAGCTATTATGAATTGAACTGCTATAAACTTGAAACTTGTGTATGTATTACTGTAATATGACTTTAACTCTTTCAGGAATATACCCAGAACAGGAATAGCAAAACAAAAGAGAAATGGTAGGAAACATGGAAATAGACTTTATGGATATTGAAAGTAGATCTTGGGTAGGTGGAATAAGGAAAGGGGTAGAGAAGAAAATGATCAAGATTCAATATATGTATGTATTTTATATATAGATATATAGATATACATTATATATATATATATATATAATTTCCCAAGAGGAATGTAATTACAGTATTATGTATTGCAAACATACACAAATAACAAAATTTGAATGATGTGAAACTTTCTAAAAAATATTTTAGTTACTAAGGAATTTTCTGTCATTTTAAATGAATTCCAATTTTACACAATATCGTGACCTTATAATTTATAGATCTAGCTGGGCTCCTGCATCACTGAACAGGGATACATTCTGAGACATCTGTCCCCTTGTCTACTTTGTGATGTATAAACGTCAGTGTTTACTCATGCAAACCTGGATGGCATAGCCTGCTACACGCCTGGGCTGGATGGTAAAGCCTATCACTACTAATCTATACTGAATGTAGTAGGCAAATGTAATACACGGCAAGTATTTGTGTATCTAAACATATTTAAATAGGAAAATACAGTAAAAATATAATGTGAAGGATAAAAATTTCAGACCTGTATCAGGCCCTACTTAAGAAATTTGCAGGTCTGGAAGTTGCTGTGGGTGAGTTAGTGAGACTGAATACTGCTGTGGACGATTGGAACTGCCACATCTGCACTACACTAAATTAATAAAAGTGATTTCTGTCTCCAATTTTAATGTGATCTTACTATAATTTTTTCCTTAAACTTTTTAGTTTTTAAAATTTTCTACTATTACAGTACTTAGCTTCAAATACACACACATTGTATATGGCAGCACAATTTTTTTTTCTTTATATCCTTATTGTAGGTACTTTTTCCTATTTTAAAATTTGAAAGAATGGTTGAATGTTTAAAAAAACTAATGTACACACACGATAGACTTATATGACTGATCTGGTGTCAGAGTCATCCATGCAGCTGCCTCTCATCTATACAGAGTGTCCTGCTGAAGGCCTCCAGGGCAAAAATGCAAATGAAGCCATAGCTCTGAGGAAAGCAAGGCCTTCTCGAATCTCTACTGCAGCCCAGCGCACTCCTATGAAGATGTCTCCCTTTTCAGAAATACGTTCATGGTGGTTTGTGCGGTTTCCTTCTGTTTTTCATCACAGATTGATTTGCAAGCAAGTAATGCACCCTGAGTGTTTCTCTCCATTAATGGTAACCTTTCAGTATTGGTGTCTATGTGTTAAAACTTTTTAAGGTTCTTGCTAAGATCTTCAAAATTGCCTGTTAAAGCTTTCTCTGAAATTTCTTGGACCTTCTTCCTCTTCTCCTACACTTTCCCTCTCCTCCTCTTCATCCTCCTCCTCCTCTTCTTTGTCTACCGCCCCCTTTTTTTCCTCCTCCTCCTCTCCTCCTTCTTCCCCTTCATCTTCCTCCCTTTTTCCTCCCCTTGCTCCTCCTCCTCTCCCTTTTCTTCCCCCTGCAGTTTCCCTTCTCTTACCTCTAGCTGTGTATTTTGCTTTCGTCTCAGTTACTTTTCTCTCATTGCTGGGACAAAATACCCGACATCCAAAATTAAGGAAGGAAAGGTTTATTTGGCTCACAGTTTGTGGAGGTTTCAATCCATAATCAGCTGGCTCCAAGGCAGAGTGACACATGGCAGAGGGCAACAGGTCATGGTGGCGGAAGGCAGCAAAAACAGCAAGAGCAAAAGGGAGGAGCATGCACAAGCAAGAGAGAGAGCAACCTCTTTCCCTCCCTTATATTACATGCAGGCTACCCACCCCAGGGTGGGTATAGCACTCACGCCCATAATCCCAGCATTAGACCATGAATCAGTCATAAACTCCAGAAGCCCACCTGCATGATTGCATGAGGCTTTGGGGGAACATCTAGACACAAACCATAACATTCTGCCCCTGGATCCCCAAAGACTCATGCACATCCCTTTATGCAAAAGGCATTTTGGTCCATCTCTAAGAGTTGCCAAAGTCCTAACAGTTTAAGCATTGCCAAAAAGTCCAAGTCCCAAGTCTCCCCTGAGATCTAAGGCAAACTCTTAGCTGTGAGCCACTCTGCAAATGAAAAGAAACTTAAACACTTCCAACATTCAATGGCACAAGATAGACATTACCATTCCAAAAGTTACAAACAGGGGGATACAAAGGAATGGGAACAAAGCAAGTCCAAAATCCAGCAGGGCAAATATTAAGTCCTGTGGTTTCATGTGGAACATCCGAAGCAATATATGGTAAGTTGTGAGCTCCAAAGGGCTTGTGTGGCTCCGCCCCATGGCACTTCTGGTGGTTGTAGCGCCCATGGCTTCTCTCTTAGGCCTGCTCAGCTCCCTCATCGCAGGTTTCCTCAGACAATCCATGTTCCTGGCTTCTCCAAACTTCTGGGGTCTCCACTGCATCTTTGGCTTCACACTCCCAGCTTCACACAGTGCCCTCTCAGGGGCACCCTGCCTGGCCTCCCAGGCCTTCTTCTGAAATCTAGGTGGAAGCCTTCTTAACCTCAGAACTCTTGCATTCTGCATGGGCCTACAACTAGTGCCACGTGGATGATACCAAGGTCTGCTGCCAGTGGAACAGTAGCCAGGCTTTCTCTCTTGGCTGTAGGGATCCAGTGCCTGGATCGCTGAGCATGCTGAACCTGCTTCTGAGGAACAAATTCTCTATGCTGCTGCCATTTTGGAACCTGGTGTGGCTGCCGCCATTTTGGAACCTGGTGCTCTGAAGCTTTCTCCTCAGAGCAGGGTCTTTCACTTTTGCAGTTTTGAGGCTGCAAAGTGTGGAGACTTGCTGCTTCTTGTGATGTCCTCAGGCCATCTTTTATATTCTCCTGTTCCTTCTCAACAATTGAGATCTCCTCAGCTCTGTCTTTGCAGTCCACAGCTTTACTGGAGCTTCCTTTCTGGCCAAACTCACAACATTTTAAATCATTCTTCTGGGCTCCTTGCTCTTGATTCTCAACATAAATCTGGCTAAAGGCCCCCAACAATAGCCATGCCACTGCCTCAACATTAGACTGCCTTGAAATTTTTTCTGCCAGTTTACTCAGTCCGCTGCCATTAATCTTAGTCTCAGGCAAAGTCTCTGGACATGAGCAAAATGCAGACAAACTTTTTGCCAAGCCATAACACACATGTTCTGGAGGCCAGCAGCCAATGCAATCTTTCTTCCCAGCAGAAACCTCCCAAGCCTGATCTTTACCAGCAGGATTTCTATCAGCCTTCTGGTGTCCCAAGCTCTGACCAGGATCTCCCATACAGAACAACCTAAGGCATTCCAGTGCTACTGCTTCAGGCGACATCTCTGAACCTTTCCCAACTCTTCCCACAAGCCATTCCCAAAGGCTCTTGAACCACATGGTCGGGTATAGTCACAGCAAGGACCCCACTTCTCTGGTACCAAATTCTGTCTCGGTTACTTTTCTCTCATTGCTGGGACAAAATACCCGACATGCAAAATTAAGGAAGGAAAGGTTTATTCGGCTCACAGTTTGTGGAGGTTTCAATCCATAATCAGCTGGCTCCAAGGCAGAGTGACACATGGCAGAGGGCAACATGTCATGGTGGCAGAAGGCAGCAAAAACAGTAAGATCAAAAGGGAGGAGTGTGCACAAGCAAGAGAGAGAGCAACCTCTTTCCCTCCCTTATATTACATGCAGGCTACCCACCCCAGGGTGGGTGTAGCACTCACGCCCATAATCCCAGCATTAGACCATGAATCAGTCATAAACTCCAGAAGCCACCTCCGTGACTGCATGAGGCTTTGGGGGGACATCTAGACACAAACCATAACAGCTTTATTCCAGTAAGTCCTCATTAGTTAACTCCTTAGGAGCCGCTGCTCTGATCTCACCAGTGTCAATCTTATTTATCCAGATTAAAGTCATTTGTCATCTCAACCAAAGCCTTCATGATGTTTGCAACGTTTTCATCCTTGGCAACTTCTCTGAAGTTGTAGACAAATAATTTGAGTGCTTTCTTCTAGATGCCACACACTTTCACCTTGGTTACATCACCTCAAGCCCGGGCAAGGTTCTGGATGCATTTAAGGGTGATGTAATCCTCCAAGAATTGCATTAGCACCTTTTCATTGTCTTCCTGATTTGTTCAAAATACTGGGAACAGGTTTCTCTCAGTCGGTAAGCCTTAAAAACTGCTATAAGTTACCGATGCATTGTTAGAATCAAAGTGGTAGTGTTGGGGAGAGAAGCACCATTTTGATGTTGGGATAAAGATCACCAATAAAAGGTGAATTGTGTAGGAGCAGTATCAGTGATAAGTAAAATCTTGAAAGGTATATTATTTTCCAAATAGTATCTCTCCATTGCACTGGCATGGTAATTCAGGAGGGCATCCTGAAAGAGGATCCAGGGCATATGTTGCTCCTGTAGTACACCTACAACCTCCGTTGCTTACTGAAACTGTGTGTACTACTGTGTGTATTTATTGCTACAGTTGAGGGCTCTGGAGTTTTCAGTGTGCCAGATCAGAAAGGGATTCAGTTGTCAGACTGGAACATTGCCTCTAGGCAAGAATGTTATCATGTCTTAAAAGCTTAGTAACCTGGCATTGACTTGATTTACTTATAAATGAAAATCCTTTATGGCATCCATTCTAGAATTAAGAAGTTCCTTCCATATTGACAATTTTCTCTGATAATTAATTTTCATACACCACCAACTTATCTAGAGTTTCTCAAAATTGTTCAGCTATCTTCACGCCAGCACTCATAGACTTACCATTCACTCCCTCCCATATTATGACAGGAATAATCATTCTTGCATCATTTATGTCACCCAGAACTGCCAATAAATTCAACATTATAGCTCAATCTAGCTTTTCTTTTAATATCCCAAACAAACTTTTTGCTTTGCCTGTGGTCAAAATTGTGCTGAGCGGGATATGCTTCAGTGCCTGGTCTTTAATCCAGGTCATTAGAAGTTTCTCCATATCTGATATAGGCCCTTCTTGAACTTTTATTAATCTCAAAGCCCCCATATCTCATTACCTTCAATGAAGCATATCCTTTAATAGCTTCTGTCACTTTGTTCTTGTTCTTCGAGATCATCACTATGGTGGAATAGGAAATGCCTAGTGAGCAAAATAACCATCTCAGATTTTCTACCTTTGTGATCCTTAATCACTTTTAAATTTGCTCCCATGCCAGTCACATCACAGCCTCTTACTGGGAACACTAGCAGAGTTTTTGCTCTGCTAATTCTGTGTACTTGAGGGCCATGATAAACAAAGAGACATGGGGTTAAATCAAATGCAGGAAAATGATGCAATCAAGAGATACAGTGAACATGAGATGTACCAGGCAGTTCCTGACATAACATGGCATGCTTTTTTAAAGTAGTTTTTTATGAGTAAAAGTATATTCTAAAAAAACAGTAAAACTATATAATAGTAAATACATAAACCAATAATGCAGTAATCTATTATCATTATCAACTATTATAATCTGTACACAAATGTGTTGCTATTCTCATATAGAAATGGCAAAGCAGTAGGATTGTTCACTAGGATGTCACATGAGTAATTAGCTTTTCTGTGACCTTGTGATGACTCAGTGCCACTCAATGATAAGAATTTTTCAGTATCATTATAATCTTATGGGGTCACTATGATGGACTAAAATGTCTTTGTGAAGCACATGACTGTAATGAGAATCACCTGGCATAGAGCTGACGTGGGGGTTTAAGTCCTGATTGGCTTTGCCAGGTTCATCAACTCTTCTCATTATAGGCACTAGGGGTTTTGTAGGAAGCAAGCTCAGCAGGCAATTCAAATTAAAATTTTAAACTTCCTTAATTAGTGATCTCTAATTAAGAGAATAGTTTAACTGGATTTTACTTCTACTCTAGTGGAACAGCACTGGTTTTGAATAAACTTGAAGTAAATCATCTGGATTTGGTTCATCCACCACAGAGTGAGTGTAAAATTCTTCTTCAGATATTAGTTCACATGCAGAGGAATTCAGACAGCTTCATCCTAACTCAGGAATCCTGACACTGGTAACTACTATGAAGCCTGACCTTAGTTTACCATTATCAGGACTCAGGCTCTGGCTGTCATTCTGGAAGCTTCCAAGACTTAGGCTGTGACTTTGGTTTAGCTATGGAGGTCTTGGCTATGACCCTAGAGATATAGATTTTACCTCTACTGAAAAATTTATTTAAATTTCTGGGTATTAGAAACAGAAAACTCTACTTTTGGATTCTTTGCTCCAAAGGGTTTTCTAATAAGCTCTTCTCCTCATGGATTCTATTAAAGACCTTACTACCCTAGTAGGAAATTTTGCAAGAACTAGATGTGGCACCAGCAATAAAAACATCAGAGTGTGAAGCAACATTGTAGTGTCTATGGTTAAAACTGGAATTTATCTTTGAACCATTAAATTACTAATATGTAACTGTGCTGGTTAGGCTTATTTTTCAATTTGACTAGATTGAGAGACTCTGGAGTAGTCAAGAGACTCCTGGATAATGCGGAGGTGTAATACTTCTCAGTGCATAAATCCACTGCCTTTCACAGAGCCCAACTGGAAGAGGGGTGTTATTGGGAGGATTGCTTTGGTAAGTTAGTATCCTAAAGACTAGGAAAGAGAAGAGGATCTCTTGAGCTTGGCTGAAGATTTGGTTCAACCAAGAGAGTAAACAAGTTTGGCTTTTTCAAAGTGAGTCCTTAGTGAACTTCTAGATGAAAAGCAGAGTCTTATTGCCTCTAAGTCCCCAAACTACCACTATGGTGATGTAGATTTGTATGCATAGTAGAATCCAAAATATATAAAATAAAAAAAATTTTTTTTAATGTGGGTACCGGGGGTTGAACTCAGGACCTCATGCTTGCCAGGCAGGTGCTTATACCGCTGACCCATGTCACCGGACCTAAAGTCAAAATTAATATATGAAAATATTCACTCTGCAAGACTTATGGTGCGCAAACTTTATGTGTGAGCTATTCCATGGATAAAAAGATATTTCCAAAGCAGGCTCAGCAAGATCTAATTATCTAGTAGGGACTGAGACATCTTTAGATGTGTACAACAAAACATTGTATAATCAAGGTTAGGAGAAAGGTAGAGGCAAATGAGTTTTTAACAAGTGTTAAAATGGAACTGAAGATACTTTTTCTAAAAGCAAAATGATAACAGCGTTTGTGTAATGAACACAAAATCTCCCCACTAATTCGAAAGTACTAGCAGGTTATTTGTGTTATGTGGTTTTGAGATATGTGGGAAATAGCTCACCATAAAAGAAAGAAAGAAAGAAAAAACAGAAAGAGAGAGGAGAGGAAAGAAAGAAAGAGAACATATAATATGAGTTGAAATTATGAAAGTCCCAAGCCCTAAAAACATGATAGACATAAATTCCACAGGCATTGCAAACACATTGTAAATAGCAATAGAATCAAAGAGCATGAATTAGGGCAATATTTATTGATCCACCAAAGCAGTATATATGAGGCACCTGATTTACCTAAGAGAAAATAAATTACTGAGGTTTTTTGATGTGCATAATGTGGTATAAATACTATAGAGAATGCTTAAAACTTACCATAATTAACACAGGTGTTTAAATGTCTGTCAGTTCTATACAAGGAACTGCTCCGCCATCTACTTTGGAGGCGTGGGCCATGGCCTCTGTGATTTTAGTGTCCGCTGCTATTGCTATATGTATGGCAGCTTTTGCAGACCTGGGTCTGGGAATGACACTGAGTATGGTAGTTATGGATATGGATACTATTACATAATTTGCCATGGAAGATTCTGTTACCTCAGGTCTCTGCCAAGGCTCCAGATAAAAGATTATTGGAAGAATGATCCATTAGCAAAATCCAACTTTTCAAATGTTTCATTCTATTTAATATATCCTCGCTTCAGAGCAGGCGGGGAAGATGAATTATAGGGTTTACAAGCTTGTTGGCATAAGATTTAAGAGCTGTCAGCGTATGTACAACTATTCAATAGCAATTTAAGCTTATTCTATAAATATTGGATATTCTACCACAACAGTTATTTCTCCTTTGACTCTCACAGTACTAATTTTTCATCTGAAATTTCTGTAGTGTATTTCACATTGGGAAATATCTCTATAATCATTTTCCTTTAAATGTGTGTAATACGGCATTGCAATATGGTCTTAACTTTAGTCATTTATCACTTGTTCCCCATTTCATATTTGAAATAAAAGCAAGGGCTTTTTTGATTATACAATTTATTCCTATTATTAAATATATGAATAACAAATATAGATAAAGTTTGAGAAAGAGATAGATGATCTTTCCCACTGGCTATTCTTCAATATTCTGTATTTTTGAGTCAGAATCCAATTCTCAGTCCCAAGAAACCTTTCTTGTTTATCACTGATGGTACTTACTAGACATCTAATAGCATATGTCTTTTTGAACTCTTAATCAAAATAAGCTCTAATACATGGTAGTGATTTTGTATATTGGATCCAGTTTAAAAATATTTTTAACCATAACATTAATTTATTTGTACTTCTAGTTGCATCCATGTTATCCTGGATTATCAAAAGGAAATTTGTATCAAGGAACTTTATAAAGCATCATACTGTGCCACTGAACCAGAGTCTACTAGTCCTATTATGTAGTCTCTGATATTTAGTTTCTTTTGACCGCCTGTCTCCTGAGTTCTTAGTGCAGTCTGGTGATATAATCTGTACATTAATCAGAGCTTTTAGGGAACAGTTTTAATTTCCTACAATTTTTGTTATTTTCATTTTTGTATTATTTTTAAAATTTATTAGTATATATTTGCAGGAAATAAATATATCCATCATGGGGAATCGGTATATACATATATTGCACCTTGATCCTTTTTGTTTCTTCTTCCCCCCGCTTCCTCCTGTCCCCTGAATTCCCAGATCCAAAGTCTATCTCCATGTTTCCTATCATCTTTTTTTTCATTTTAAATTAAACATGTTAGCAGAATATACTAATGTATGACAGTATGTACCAGAAGCTTGCCATTACTTTCTTGGGAATCTAACATTGCCTAAAATTTTAATTTGGTTATTATATAGGAAATCAAATTAAAATTTGCTGTAGTACTTCTTTGAAACATTTTTTTTTTTGGTACTGGGAGTCGAACTCACGACCTCATGCTTCCCAGGCAGGGCATCTCTGGCCCTGAAACATTTTTAAATTAAGCTCATATAAACTTTTATATAAATACAAATTAGTCTAAATTATAGTCCACTGTGTAAAAAATATATTACTTTTTATTTTCACAATTCTAATGAAAAAATAGTATTAGATAAGTGTGATTTTAATTTGCATTTCCTTGATAACTCCAGAACTAGTGATATTGAACACTTTTTATTGTTATGAGATATTTGTATACCTTGCTATGTAATATACCACATCTTTGGAATGTTCTTCTTTTGACATTTAACGTGTAGGGCATCTTCGCTCATGATGTGTATATATCTACATCTTTATCAATGTTTTTTGTTGGTACTGGGGATTGAACCCAGGCCCAGGACCTTTGTGCTGGGCTACAGTTCCAGATTTTTTTGCTATTTTTATTTTGAGACAGCATCTTGATAAGTCACTACCTTGCCCAGGCTGGGTTCAAACTTGCAATCTCCCTGCTTCAGCCGCTCAGAGTACTGGGATCACAAGTGTGTGCCACATGCTTGACTTTGCATCAATATTTATTTCCTTAGTTTTTCCTTAACACTCTATGATTTGCTGTTGTTGAAGTCCATTTTGCAATGTATTATTTTGCAGTGAACACTTTGAGTGTACTATAAAAATTTCCAAAAGTTTTAGAAATTTAGCTATTATGCTCACCTGTACAATGTTATCCATTTAGAATAAATTTTTGTTTATACTATGAAGAAACCAGTAAAGTTGTTTTTTTCATTCTGTATGAGTATTTAATTATTTCAGCACTAGTTGATGAAATCTTGTTTGCTTTCATGCCATTGTAAAAGAAGAGTTCAATCCTAGAATCTCTAATTTTATACATTGATGTGTTTGTGCATCCTCAGTGAAATACCACCATCTCTTGATTATTTAGATTAATATGTCTGGAGATTAGTTAATAAGATTTCTCCAACTTTATAAAGATTGTATTGAATATTCTAGGACCACTAGTGTTCATCACACATTTTAGAATAATTTGTAAATATCTATATCATACAGACATCTTGATTATTGGTTTTATTTAATATATAATTATGAGAATATTCAGTCTATTGTCAACAGCAAAGCTGTTTAGTTCATGACTGTGGGGAAGCAGAGATGGAGAACTGTGGTAGAGAGGAAGGGCAAAGTATCAGATAAAATCCCTAAACTCATATCTTCACTACCCACCCAGAAATGTTGGAAGTGCGCTCCAATGATCCTGTAGGCAGCTCTCAAGCCAATCAAAGTGGCACACTAAAGCTTAACCATCACAGTGCTTAAGTCTCCCGGTACATTTCTAATTTTATAAGCTTATCTCCATCATGTCTCCTAGATTTATTTAATAAGGCTTTTGCTTAATTCATGTAGTCAATTCCTTGTGTTACCAAGAATAAACACCACCTAACTTCCATTAAAAATTGGAAATCATATGTGAAATCAAAATATTTTCTTGTGTACTATGTATTTTACAAATAGTCTGGCAGCTAGTTAAAGACATGCATAAAGAACAGAACAATATAATTATTTTGAACTAAATAATGATCCTCAAATAGGTCTGATTATCTTTTGTTTAAATTAGATAATTTTTAAATTTAAGCTTGACAACAATAAGAAGCAAACTCTAACATTTTTGAGCTGCATGCTGAAGCTAATCAAAGGGATTTGTATGTTTTAAATGTTGTATCATTCTATTTGTCAATACATAAATAACGCATCTCTTCTTTCAAAATTTAGCCCCTCATGGCAAGAAAAGAGCAGTGATAAACCAAAGTATTTTTCTCAACTTCTTGGAAAGAAAAAGATATAGTTTTAAATTTTCTTGATTATACATAACTTTCCTTATCTATTTTCTATGGCCTATCATCATAATAATTGTTTAATAAAATTAGTAAAAGTATTTCAAATTAATTAAGATATACATAAAATTAAAAGTATGTCACTGGTTTAGTTCCATATGTCACAATTCCTCTGTGACATGGAATGCTACTCTTATCAGCATCATCAAGACATTAAAGGCTTTTCCAAGTGTGAATGGAAAACAAGTATCTAGATATAATCAAGAAATGAATCTCTCTGTACCTTTAACTGATGAAAGTCATCATTCATCCAAAAATCTTCTTCGTTTGCCTCAGTAAGTAGATTTTCAATTATCACCACAAAGTAAGCATTTCTTTGTTACTGTTTTTACACATACAATATCTAAAACATACTGATTCTTTAAAACTGAATGGCATATTCAGGTAATTGTGTGTTTGTTTGTTTGTTTGTTTCTTCATTCATTTTTTCATTCATTTTTGAAATTTAATACTTGGACCGCAGAAACCAGTTGGCCCTAACATTAAAGACTGCATAGTGCTGCCCCCTGTAGAGAAGATGAGGAAATTTCAGTTAAGTGACTGCTTGGTGGCACAAATAATCCCAGCACTTGGAGTCTGAGGTAGGAGGATTGCCATGAATTTGAGGTCAGCCTGGGCTACATAGTGAGTTCAAAACCAGCCTAAACTACATAGTGAGACCCTGTCTCAAAAAAAAAAAAAAAGACTAAAGGATAAAAAAGAATTAGCACCAGAAAGGAGTTCACCTGAATCTGGTGCTCTACTCCACCTTGCTGATTTGCTTTCATTGCATATTTCCAAATTTGAATGTCATCTGGAAAATTCCTTTATTAATTGCATGAATGGCTTCAACTTTAGGGCAGAGTTTTTAGGGACTAGTTCTATCTCTTAGAGTAATAATATTTGGTTGCATTTTTAAATGTTAAAGTTTTAGTTTATGTAATCTCCTGTCTCAATTGTTACTTAGCTGTACTTGAGGACAAATGAAGAATGAATAATATTAAAGCTTAATACTCAATGTTGTATATTTCTACTAAAAAGACTTGGATTTCTTTATTCAGTGTGAAAATAGAAACAAAATAAAACCCAGGCAGCTCTTATCTTGTCTCCTGTCAGTTGTTGTTCTCTCATAGGGGAGGGAAAGGTAGATAAAGTTCAGCAAAATTGCACTTAAATATTTTTACCCATAAAACCAAATTTTAATTGAAACTATTCTATTCTCATACAGGTCAATATCCCCACAGCTTGAAGGCATATTAGAAAGTTGAAAAGAAGAAATATTATCAATGTAATTGGAATAAGAAAAGGCATCAGTGACATTCCTAATATGATACAATGCCAGCATGTTTCTGTAGCACATATTTTTATATTATGTTGATTTTGTCTGAGTTAAAGAAAAATTATGAAATTTATTAATTATTTTTACGTAAAGGTAAATGCTATCACTCATACCAAGTAGGAACATAGTTCCTATTTTCCTACATTGTTATAGAGTTAGTCAGCATTTATCTTTTTTTTTTTTTTTTTTTTTTTTTTGTGGGTACCGGGGGGACGACCTCAGGACCTCACGCGCCAACAGGCACCCGTGCCGCTGAGCGATATCACCGGCCCCTTTTTCGTATGTGGGTTCCGGGAGTCGAACTCGGGCCCTCGCGCTTGCAAGGCAGGCGCTTAAGCCGCTGAGCCGTCTCACCGGCCCAGTCAACATTTATCTTAAAGCAAGTTTAACAGTTAAAAGGAGAAAGTAAAAAAGATAATTGTTTAATCTACTTTGCACTTTATAATTTGTCATAAAACCAATACTTCTGCAAGGAAATATAAGCCCCTCATTTTACAATGGATACTTTCATTTGGTTGTTTTTTTCACTGAATAAAACAACAAAGTATTCTCTCAATATATTTTGGTATTGGTTTTTACTCAATGGTTGGTTTTGTAGACAATATTATGTTTTTTATTCCTTGAAAAAGAATAAAAAATTATTCACTTGGGGGCCGGTGAGATGGCTCAGCGGTGTAAGCACCTGCCTGGCAAGCGCGAGGGCCCGAGTTTGACTCTCAGAACCCACATACGAAAAAGGGGCCAGTGATATCGCTCAGCGGCACGGGTGCCTGTTGGTGCATGAGGTCCTGAGGTCGACACCCCGGTACCCACAAAAAAAAAAATTATTCACTTGGCTACTGAGAATTTATATTTATAGATTCTTTGATTTTATATTTCTGGTGGAAGCATACATATCCATCTTAAACTAATATAAACTAGCCATCAATCACAGTCACTTTATCTTGTTAAATTATATGTGGAAATGCAGTATCTGTACTTTGTTATGGATTATTTGTGGTTCTATGTCTTCAAAATGCCTCATTGAAAATTAAAATTGCAAGATACCACTAACCAGTGCAGTATCTTGAAATTTGTTTCGGTCATGTGTTTCTCTGAAAAGTTAGGTTACCTTGGAAAACTAAACATCTCTATTCATTTTGATCTTTGAATAGTCTTCTCTATGATCATAAACATATCCTCTGACTCCATTTCCACTGAGAAATGAAATGGAACACTATTTGTATAAAAGAGATATGAAATACTAGGAAAAGGTCTCCTCTACAAATTAAAAGGCAAACTGAACTATTTTTTTCTTGAAAAGGCAGTGTGCCAAGATGTATTTAAGAATATTTCAGATTTTGATAAATATAATCATGATAGTTATTTTAGTATCAATTTACTTAGAATTTTTTGATTAGTTCAATAGTTTTTAATTCTCTAGTCTGTTGTTTACAAAAATTGACTCATCCATTTTAAAATATTCATCTTTGCCAGAGTACTTGTAAACTCTGGACCATACTCAAAGTTATATAATTCAGTGTAATTTTGCAGTCCAAATCAAAAGACAAGTGTTACATGGAGATTTGTCAAAGAGAGTATCAAATTTGCACCTAATTTACTAACTCAGTATAGTGACCTCAAGCTCTCATGAAGCTCATGCCAACTTTCCTCACACGTATGGCTTTACTGTGTCATTTCACCACGGTGCCTTCATTTTGCAAAACTTGAAGGCAATGAAAATATTTAAACATTTCAGAAAGCCTGAGTAGTTGGGGGATCTTTTTGAGAATAGTGCCTAAATGAACTATTAACAGGCAAGTAAAGAATATTTAGAAGTTTCTTTATAATAATTGGTTACAAAATAGATTTATAAAAACAAAAGGAAATATGATGCAACTACAAAGAGATATGAACAAAGAAGCATGTACTAAGATAAATAAATGGAAGTTAGAGAGGAACAAATATTGCCAAATTCATTTGTCCTCACCAGGCTATTTCTCATAAATATTGAAAGAACAAGAAGAAGAGTGAAAGCTACAGTGAGAATGAAAATAGAGGTCACATATGCATTGTTGGAAGGGTAAAGAAAGGAAGAAATTTGCTGGAGTGCACAAAAAAGGAGGTAGATGCAATCTGCAATTTCAGTAGGACTCTGAATAGAAGTAATTATAGGTGGGAGTTTGGGATTTGAAATAAAAACTGACCTGCTACTCTGATAAGCCTGAATTTGAGAAGGATCGTGTGCCCTCAAATTTTGAAATTAATTATTATATATTTTGCATCCAAAAGGATCTAAGGCTGGTGGGTAACCCAAAAATATTGCAAAGGTTATTACGAGCAAAATTTTAGAGATCAACCTGTGCCTTGTTTTTCGGAGTCCACGGCCAATGTACACAACAGGCTATTAAAAACCTTGACTTAAATTTTTCGCATACATCCTGATTATAAGCATTT
This sequence comes from Erethizon dorsatum, assembly GCA_028451465.1. Taxonomy (NCBI): domain Eukaryota; kingdom Metazoa; phylum Chordata; class Mammalia; order Rodentia; family Erethizontidae; genus Erethizon; species Erethizon dorsatum. The sequence goes on along the minus strand of CM051831.1, from coordinate 112,554,343 downwards.
TCTTAAGTTCTCACCTTGATAAATAAGCTTGCTTTTTGAAAACATGGATTTAACATTTGTAGACTGAGAGCATACATTTGGATTTAGCTGGGTATAGAGCAATCAATTCATGAGCTAAGAGAAGAGAGGAAATGTTTAATTATAAATGGATACATCAAATGCAGATGATGTAATATTCTTGATAATGAGCCATTTTATGTAGAGTTTATAATGTGGATATTTTGAAGAGTCAGCCATTTCTTCTCATAAAAGCAAAACAAAAAGTTCAAGGACATCCTGCATAGAATGTTGAGTAAGCTGAAGTAATTTTAACAAGAATGAGTGCCTCTTTGTGTCAGGAGATAGCAGATTAATGAGTTGTAACATTAAAGGTAGTACCTGGAGTGACACAGAAGGAGAATATGCATATGACCTATCCCGTGCTGCGACAACCGTATATAAGCACCTCTCTACCCATACTGAGATTCATACTCAGGATTTGGCCTTAACCAGAAAACCAAACTCACCTCCTGACACCATGAGCCACTACAGCAACTATTACGGAGGCCAGGGCTATGGCTATGGAGGCTTTGGTGGCCAAGGCTATGGCTATGGAGGCTTCGGCGGCCAGGGCTATGGCTATGGAGGCTTTGGTGGCCAGGGCTATGGCAGTGGACATGGCAGCTTCCACAGACTTGGCTGGGGCAGTGGCTATGCAAGTCATGGATTTGGCTCTGGCTTTAGAAATTTTGGATATGGCTGCCGCCGCCCATCATACTATGGAGGATACGGATTCTCCAGATTCTACTGAAATTCTGCTCTGGGAAATCAATATCTGAAGCCAGAAGAAGATGATTCAACCTGAGTATAATAACAAAACACGCTTACCCTGGACCAAGTGGAGATGAAGAACATCTAGAATCTAATCTGAATATTTATCATCTTAAAATTGTCTATATCACAGCATCTGTGTCCCTATCTATACTTTCATAAATGCAGCATTTTTCAGTTTTCTTTACAATAAATTATCATAAATTCAAACAGCATACATGGCTTTCATTTTTTTATATTTCTTTTTAATATCAGTAAATTTGGATTTAGCTAAAGATTGAATAATATATTTGATAAAGTTTTTCAAGGGTTGTACTAATACCATCTTGGATAGGATAGAACTTTCAAAAAGTGAAATAATTTCCTAAAAATTAAAAATGGCATGAATAGTGAAATCCAGATTGGAACCCAGCTTTAATGAACACCAGGCACTCTCCTTCCTTACATTCATCATCCCACTCCATATGCACTGTCCTTTGCTAACCAGTGCAGTATCTTGCAGGTTCTGGTCACGTGTTTCTTTGAAGAGTTAGGTTGTCTTGGCAAATTGGTCATCTCTATCCATTTTGATTTTTAAATATTCTATTATAGAATCATGAGCTTGTCAATTTCGATAAATACATGTTGTGAATAATGCCAAATTTAAATTTATTTTTTAAAATTGTCATAATGCATTAGGGAACTCAGATTTACTTACTGAACGTATGAGTGGATTTGCTAAGCAGGAGAGTATTACCAACTGTTTCACCCAATTAAGTGAGGTGTAGTTCTAAAAAGAATAGACCTGAGTAGGTAGATTTCAGTGTCTTCACTGGGGGACTACACTGTTTAGTTTGAGCAAAACAGAATTTCATATAAAAATACTTTTCTTTGCTGAATGGTTAATAGTACCACAGTCTGAAGAAACATTTTGTACATTTAAAGTAGAATGATCAATATGATTATTTGAAGACAGTATTAACACTCACAGTACAATGCAGTTTTATCATATTACTGTATCACTGATTGTTAGATTGTATTTATTGAAAGACCAGCTCTGGAATACATCTACTTCTGAGGAAAAGCTGTTATTTGCTCTCAATAGAATACATCACAGCATCTTCAGCCTCAAAATTGAGGAAAGATCTGGCACAATACTTGGCAGACTGACATCATTACACCTGTTTGATTTGTGATTTTATAGCTCCAGTTGACTTTAGGAGAATTAAATCTCCAAATTAACAACTGTATTTTAATTTAGGATGCATTATAAATCAAGTCAGGTTTTGCAGAGACTGGAGAAAGAAATAAAAAATAATATGTGAAGTAGTCAAAAATTTCTTAATTAGGACAAAACATTAAACATAAACTAAACAATATTAATAGATTGGATTCCATTATTGCAAGAAACTCTTTTCATAATAGGCACCATTTTAAAGCGAGAAAACAAATCGCATACTGGGAATAAATATTTTCAAAACATAGATATGAAAAAATACCTGTGGGTAAAGAACTCCTACAACATAATGCCATAATATTAAAAACCCACTTAAAATGGAGAAAATACTTGAGCAAGCATTTGTAGGAGGACAAAAACGGCCAACAAGCATATGAAATCATGCCCAATATCACTACTTATCAAGTAAACCTCAAACTAAAGCAATATTCAGACATTGCTCGATAGAAATGAAGATTTACTTAATTTCAAAACAACTCTACCAACTGTGTTGTGTAAGATGTTTATGAAGAATTCCGTTTAGGCTGTAGCGTGTTCAGATTCTGTACACACAGAAACTTCTTTCTATAAAAGTGCTGCAGTGCATTTCAGGTACACCATGACTAGGAAAAAATGTAAGCTACAATATCCACAGGATGGTCAAAGTAAAATTGTTTTAAAATGGCCAACATTGTCAAAGATGTGGAGCAATTAGAAGTTTCTTGTTGGTGCTACTATAAATTTAAAATTTTTTTTGTGAAACCATTGACAAGATCTACTGCAGCTGGTGTTAAAAGGTAGGAACATGGTTAACTCTAGAAATGATGTCAACCAAAAAGGAGCAATGGAAACATTTTAGGATTAGGTATGCTGAGGGTCAGTAGAATAATCACATACATCACCCCCTTGTCCACAGGGGATCCATTCCAACCCTACCCAAAGTGGATGCCTAAAATCACAGATAATAATAAATTCTATATATGATGGATTTTTGTTTATTTATGCAATTGTGACAAAATTTCTGTTTTAGAAAAATAAGAGATTAAGAACATGATAGAGTAATTGTTGGATATATTGTAATAAAATTATGTAATTGTAGTCTTTCTTGCTTCAAATATTTTATGTACTTACCCTTCTCATTATAATGATGACAGATGACACGTTGCTTACATGATAAAGTAAGTTGAATGACACTGGCGTCGTGATGAAGACCTAGCTACATAAGAGTTACTTGAGACAAGCCCTCCAAAACTATGCCAGTTGTTTGATACCTGAGATAGCTAAGTAACTAATGGGTGGATAGAATATTAAGCTGGAGAAAGGGGTGATTCACAGGAAATAGTTGGAGTGAGATTTCATCATGCTTTTTCAAATGATGCACAACTTAAAACTTGTGAATTATTTCTGGAAATTTCCATTCAATATTGTTGGACTATGGTTGTCCTCAGGTAACTGAAAGAGTGAAAATGAAAGTGCAGATAAGGGGAGACTACTGTACACAAAACATCATCCAAATTTATATTACTATTCTCAAATTTATATTACAATGTAACTCATATGTACATTATGATTCAAAGAAAATTAATGTAAATGAAACATAATAAAATGAGGGTTATTTGTTCCCCTAAGGTCAGTTGCTACTTGAATTAATTTTTTTTTAAATCCTTATAATTCATGTGCATTCAGCAAATTGACTCAAACTTGTGAGAAACATGATGCTTACCTTTAAATTCCTTAGAATTCATTCATTCATTCAACACTTACTCATGGTTTTGCTACTACACTGTAGTCATGGCAGAAAGGAACAAAACCAGCTGTGAAATTGCACCACTTGAAATTGCTTGTAAGACTGAAAAAACCAACTGCCTTTTTTATTGTTCTGATTTGACTTTAATTTTGAACAATATTATGCTGTTATAATATTTTATTACACTATCTGGTAATATGTTTTGATTTTATAAAATAAAAAAGATACTAATAGTTATGATAGTCAATGTTCTAAAATAATAGAAAAATTATTACCATATTTCACATTTATTCCCCTGACATTCTCTACATGAATATACAACAGGTGAGTTAACACCTCCAAATTTTCAAATGTTTTCTTCCCTTTGAGAAGGGACCACGTCATGGGGCATAAGATGGCTTTGAAAGGCTATGATAAATTGAAGAGTCTTGAATTTATTCAAGTTCCTTCATTTAATCATAAATGAAGCTTGACAATCAGAAGCAAGGTAGAAATGAAGACATACTTAATTTCAAAACAACACTGCTGACTACGTTGTATAATATGTGTATGAAGAATTCTGTTTAGGGTGTAGCATGTTTAGATTTTGTAGACACAGAAATTCTTCTGTGAAAGTGTTGCAATGCATTTCATGGACACCTTGACTATGGAAAAATGTAAGCTCAAACACTGCAATGAATGGGAGGGCTTCTTCATAAATCAGAATTGTGTCAAGTAAGTGTAATACATAGAATGACACTAAAATTAAGTGGCAAATGTTTGATCTCACAATGTATCAGGATATATAAGCATGCTGGAACAGATATTGGCATTTGCCCTCACAATCTTGCCTTGAACAGCAAACTAACTCAACTCTTGACACCATGAGCCACTATAGCAGCTACTATGGAGGCCTGGGCTATGGCTACGGAGGCTTTGGTGGCCTAAGCTATGGCTATGGCTGTGGATGTGGCAGCTTCCATGGACCAGGCTATGGCTCTGGCCATAGCTCTGCCTACGGAGGCTATGGATACAGCACTTGTTATGGAGGCTACAGATAAGGCTGCTGCCATCCATTATACTATGGAGGATACAAATTCTCTGGATTCTGCTGAATTGCTGCCCCAAGTCTAGCATCTGAAATTATAAAAGACTTCCAATGCTAACTTCATTCACTGGACAATCAAGATCACACAGTTTGCAAATTTATATCCATATCTCCATCACAATCCTGGTATCCTCTAATTTGCTTCTAAATGATTGGATTATATGTTCAATAAAACACTCAAATTTTAAAGTAAAATATGGTTTTTATTTTGTTCATGAAACTCAACTATGTATAAATGGTGACAGGTAGATTCTCTTCCATTCTTAATGAGGGAAGCTATTGCCTTGGCTGAAAAATCTGTTTTATTTTTATATGCATATATGCATACAGACACATAATAGCTTCAAGGATTGAAATAGAAAAATATCAAAATGATTCATAATTTGACACTTTTCTATTTCTTGCTTTCTTAGGTAATATTAGATTTAGTTCAATAACAGAAAGCTATTGTCAACTTAACATCCATATATATTTATATATCAGGTTTGTTTTATTTAATCCAGTTCACATTTCTCAATTCAATCCAAAAGCATAGTGAAACTTCCATACAGGACCAAAAAAAAATTTTTTTTTTATTTTAAAGCAAGGAAATGCAATTGATCAGACCACTTCAACAGTCAGATTATGAAATAAACCACATTTTCCATAATTTTTATATTTATATAATTTCATCCTATTACACTCTTGTGTATATAATTACATTTGACATTTTTATTAAGCCATTGGTCTACAAATTACAAGAGAATGCAGCTAAATGTTTTCCATGAGGTTGATTCATAACATTTTAGCTATACATTTTAGCTTTCTTATTTTCTTGCTTAATCTCCCTTGCAGGATATGACATTCTATTTCATCATCATTATCATCATCATATTGATGATTTTACAATCTAACAGGCAAAATAAACACAAAAAACTCTATTGTGAATTAATTATTTTTTAACTTAGGCTGATGACAAACACCATAAAATCCAAAAAGCTTTCTTATACGTCTTAATTTTAGTTAAATCACTCCCCTGATGAAAATAGGAAAAAATGGGGCATTTTATAGATATAGGAAGAAAAAAAAACACAAACAAATATCAACATTCTTCCTAAAAACAAATGCTATAATCAAATAATGGTATAAATTTTAATTTTTTTATCTAAATTGATGAAAATAGTTAATATATTTGCCTCAGTCACATAGTAGCAACCTAAAGCTGCTGAAACAGAGCAGACTTTAAATGGCAGCATGCAGTTCACCTGACCATGTATGTTAAACAAATAAGGAAGCAGAAAGAACTCAAAGAATTCTATGAGCCTCAGTGACAGATTCAGGACAGGGCCAGAGTTGAGGTCTCCTGAACCCAGGTGCCACAATGCAGCTTCCTTCCTGTTGTTTCTTCTCCCTTCTTGCTGCCTAATAGATTCAAAGTCAAGAGACAGGCTCTATGGGAGCCAAAATTAAAAATTCCACCAATATTGTTAGATTGAGAAACATTGTGTGTAACACTCCTAGGAAAATATATTATCATTTCATTACATTCTATTTTAAATTTAATAAAATTTTATCTTCATGAAGGAAAAACATTTCAAATTTATAGAGTGTTCTTAGCCTCTGTAATGGTTGATATACTGTGTCAACTTGGGAAGTCTAGAAGCTTAACTTAGTAGCTCACAGTATTACATCCTAGGGTGTAGAGGACACGCCCTTACCACTCTAGGATGTTGTTCATTGTGTCAACTTGAGAAGTTTAGAAGTTTAACCAAGTGACTCTGCAGAGGGCCAGGGTCCTCATTTTGAAAACATCCTGAGCCTGTGCAAGAGGAGGGCACAGAGATGGTGTGAGTGCTACACCCACGTGAGGGTGGGTAACCTGCATATAATATAAGGGAGGAAAGCAGACTTGCTCCCCTGCCCCTTTTTGCTCTTGCTGCTTTTGCTGTCTTCTGCCACCTTGAACAGTTGACCATCAGCCATGCCATCCTGCCTTGAAGCCAGTTGATTATGGACTGAAACCTCCACAAACCATGAGCTAAATAAACCTTTCCTTCCTTAATTTTGGGTGTCAGGTATTTTGTCCCAGCAATGAGAAAAGTAACTAAGACAGAATTTGGTACCAGAAGAGTGAGGTCGTTGCTGTGACTATACCTGACCATGTGGTCCAAGAGCCTTTGGGAATGTTGCGTGAAAGAGTAGAGCTGGAAGACCTAAGGCTGTTCTATATGGGAGATTCTGGTAAAAGCTCAGAAGACCAGAAGGTTGCTAGAAATCCTGCTGGTAAAGACCAGGCTTGGGAGGTTTCTGCTGGGAAGAAAGACTGCATTTGTTGTTGGACTCCAGATGATATGTGTTATGGACTGGAAGGCCAGGCAGTGTGTCCCTAAGAGGGCATTGTGTGAAGCTGTGAGTGTGAAGCTGAAGGTGCAGTGGAGACCCCAGAAGTCTGAAAAATCCAGGAACATTGATCATCTAAGGAAAGCTGCAAGGAGGGTGCAAAGCGGGCCTAAGAGAGAAGCCGTGGGAGATACAACCACCAGAAGTGCCACTGGGGTGGAATTATGCAAGCCCTTTGGAGCCCATAACTTGCCACAGATTGCCTCAGATGTTCCACATGGAACTGCAGGACTTAACGTTTGTCCTGCTGGATTTTGGACTTGCTTTGGTCCCAATCCTTTGTATCCCACTGTTTGTAACTTTTGGAATGAAAATGTTTACCTTGTGCCATTGGATGTTGGAAGTGTTTAATTTCCTTTTCATTTGTACAGGGGCTTGCAGCTAAGAGTTTACCTTACATCTCAGAAGAGACCTGGGACTTGGATTTTTCAGCAATGCTGAAAGCATTAGGACTTTGGCAACTCTTAGAGATGGACTAAATGTCTTTTGCATAAAGGGATGTGCTTGAGTCTTTGGGGGACCAGGGGCAGAATGTTATGGTTCTAATGTAATATAATGTTGATAGACTTAATACTGGTTCTTAAGGATTGCTATACCTGTGTTATAATGTTCAGTTGTGAAATGATAAGAATAAGCATCACCCAAGGAAAACTTATCTTTTATTCTGGTGGGAGAATTAGTGTGCTTCCGTTTGTATGTAGGATAGTTATAATGTGTTAGGCATAATTATAAGCATGTCTTTGTATCTGGAGACAGGTTTAAAGAAATGTGTCTGGTTGCCAAGTTGACAAGGGGTGGATTATAATGGTTGATACATTGTGTCAATTTGAGAACTCTAGAAGCCTGCACCCATGACCGCAGGGTGAGACGACCAGACACAAACCAACAATCAGTGCAGTCCTTCTTCCCAGCAGAAACCTCCCGAGCCTGGACTTCACCGATAGGACTTCTATCAGCCTTCTGGTCTTCTGAGCTCTGACCAGAATGTCCCATACAGAACAGCCTAAGATATTCCAGCTCTACTCTTTCAGGCAACATCTCTGAACCTTTCCAAACTCTTCTCACAAGCCATTCCTAAAGGCTCTTGAAACACATGGTCAGGTATAGTCACAGCAATTTGGTACCCCACCCCTCTGGTACCAAATTCTGTCTTAGTTACTTTTCTCATTGCTGGGACAAAATACTTGACACCCAAAGGTAAAGGAGGAAAGGTTTATCTAGCTTACAGTTCATGTAGGTTTCAGTCCATAATTAGCTTGCTTCAAGACAGGGTGGCATGGCAGAGAGGTAGCAGTTCATGCAGTGCAAGACAGCAAAAGCAACAAGAGCAAAAAGGGAAGAGCATGAAAGAAGACTCTCTCCCTTATATTGTATGTAGGCTACCTACCCTAGGGTGGGGGTAGCACTCACACCCATAATCCCAGCACTAGACAATGAATCAAGGGCAAACTCTCTTCAGCTGCCTCCAAAAAGCATCCCCTGTGACTGCATGAGGCTTTTGGGGGACATCCTGATGCAAAACATAACAGTTGAGAAAAAAGTATTACCAAGAATCTTGCTTCTGTAATTAAAAAAGACAGCAAAAAAGAAAAAAGCAAAAAAATAAAAATAAAACTACAAAAATAAACTCAGCTACATGTTTAAAGTTGTGTTACATGTTTCAAGCTACATGTAGTCAAGCTACAAGTTTGGTCATTTGCTTAATGACCAAAGCCCGATACATGATCATATTCACCTGAGACTTCAACTTTGGTTTCATTTCCTACCTTTGCAAAGTGAGCTGAGGAAATCTGGGAAAACTGAATTATTCCCCTTACAGTTTTTTTTTTTTTTTCCTCTCCCTGTATCTGAAATCCGTGTTCAGTATCAGGAGATTTTCAAGAACTCTGTTAAAAATAGCATATGACCTTAAGAACACAGAAAAATATTGCTTAAAATTTTGAAAGATTAATAAACAAGGAATGTTTCATGAAAAAACATTAGCTGCTTACCAGAGAGGCAATAAGGGTGAATTGGGAAGTAAAATAAAAAGCCAAATATTAAGATCAAATAAGTTATATGAATGTGTGATGGGAAAAAAATGGATAAGAACAAAATACCTACCTTGCGCTAGTACATATTGAGAATTAGTACTGAATGAAAGTGAAATAAAGATTTCACGAGGAAAATGGAATAGTATGAGTAATGAAAGTGGTATGTGAAAGCAGGAAACCAAGATCATCTGCCTTTTTTAGATAATTCTTGGGTAGAGTCCATTTTGGAAGCGAGAATGCAGTAATGGTTTAAAGAGATTATTTTTGAACAGCTGTTGAGGTTGATATAAAATTGAGTTTATTCTTTTGGATAGTTTCTAAGTTTCATATAAATTTTAGTATGCTGATAAACCACCCCCCAAAAAATGTTTTGGAAGGTGATGGGTAAGACCAAAATAGTTTTTTATCATGCCTAAATATTTTTATTCATTACCTTATATATATCAACAATGATCAGGTTTATTTATTCAACATAGTCGTCTCCTTTTGAAGGAGGTTTTATCTTTGACTTCTTGCTCTGAGAAATAAATTTGAATTTGAAGAAATATATATATATATATTGAAATATAATTCAATATTGAAAATTATTGAAATTCAATATTGAAATATTGAAATATATATATATATATTGAAATATATAAGAAATATATATATATATATATACACATATATACTCTAAATATGGTTATTTATTTGTATTTAGATAAGTGTTAGATGTACTAACCCAACGAATGATGCGAAAATGAGGAAACATGAATGATGCAATATGTTCAATAATGAAGAATTCTATTTCAGGGATTTATAATTTGATAACTCTGAAGACAGTCTTTTACTCATTAAAAAAAAAGAGTGCAATGAATTCGAGGGCGTTCTAACTAAGCAGTGAAGCAAGTTAAAACATTTTAATGAGCTATGTGCACCTCTTGTTAGCAAACCGATTAACTCAAGTGAACTATTAATTTAGAAAGATACAAAAATGGCTACAGGTTTTCTCGCATGCTCTAACCAGGTATCTGAGCGTCCCTCCGCATATGTTGATATTCCAAAACCAGGAACTAAATTCACCACCCCGACACCATGAGCTTCCACCGTAGCTACTACTGAGGCCAGGGCTGCAGCTATGGAGGCTTTGGCCGCCAGGGCTATGGCTGTGGATGTGGATGTGGCAGCTTCCGCAGACTGGGCTGGGGCGGTGGCTGTGGAGGTTATGGATTCAGCTCCGGCATTGGAAAATACAGATATGGCTGCTTTCGCCCATCGTACTATGGAGGATACGGATTCTCCGGATGCTACTGAAATCCTGCTCTAGTATCTCCACATCGTTATCATGAGTAGATTCGCTAAGATATTCAGTCAATGGGCTGAGATCGCCCTATACCTATGGAGCATACGAAATGTAAAAATTTCAGAGAATTCAGTATTTATTAACCTGCAGCTTAGGAACTACTAGCTGGTTTATGTTTGATGCCCAATAAATAATTTAAACTGAAACTAAAAGTATGGCTATTGTTTGGTTCTTTTAATTCAATTTGTACACATACTTATAGGAAAGTTTTATCAGTTATGTAGAAATATAATATACACATGAATATACATGCATACAAATGCTTGTGTTTGTATATATACATATATATACACAAATACACGTATAGTAAATGCTCCAAACGTAAATGGTAAGGACATGCTGATTATCCCAATTTAATCAATACACGCTGTATAAGTATGTTGAAATACCATAGCATACATCATAATTGTGTACTTTATATTAATACTCATTTTCATCATAATTATCATATATTTTTATTTTTTCTGTTTTGACTTCATATATATTTGTGATACATAATATTTACTTTTGTTCTGGGGATCTGGTATATATGTTTATTATATCTTGATCTTTTCAATCCCCTTCTCTCCCTCCTCCTCTAGTTCCCCTTCCTCAACTCAAAGGGTCCGCTTCCCTGTTGCCTATGATCTCTCCTATAATTTATTTATACTTTGGGTTTCTTGTATAAAAGAAATTGTGTGATACTTAACTTTCTGTGTCTGACATTTCATTTAACATTATGGGTTTTAGACCCCTCCCTTTACCTGCAAATGACAAGAATTCATTTTCTGTATGGCTGAATAAAATTCCACTGTGTATTTAAAATCATTTTACTCTTTTAACAGAGAATTGAACAAGTCAATTTACAGTTTATCTGCTTCTGAATGTAAATAATCAATGAGCAATCTTAAAATTCAACTTTTGGTTAGAAATGAAAAATTCATCATAACTTTTTCTTTTAAGTCGATGCTCTTATGGTTGTGTGTGCTGCCTTAGTGGTCTGCACAAAGAAACTAGAGCTAAGTAACTCTATTTAAGGTTGAAGTACGTCATCTGATCCAGGAACACAGGATTTCACTGGAAGCCTTTTCTTTTGATTGGGGTAGTATCTCCAGAGACAGTTTCTGAGGAGCTGAAAAGTAGTGATCAATATAATTATTATTGAGGTTGACATTCTTAATGTAATCAATAGTATCATAATTTTATTCTCTTTAAGATTCTATTGATCTATGTCTAATTTGAGAGAAAATGGTTTGAATTCATAACAAGAATTTTTTACTTCCACAGAAAATGTGAAAATATATTTTACACTTCCATTCATCAACATGAGTAGAAACTTAGGTTATGAATTGAAATGTCTCAAAAAGTAGCAATGATACAAATTTGCTTTTGATCCAGTGATGAATAGAAAATTGTGAGTCCCTCAAAGATTCCAATGAATCTTTGTGCATACTGAAAAAAATGGATTTGTTACATATTCTTCAAATTCTTTTTCTCTGGCTAATGAAGAAATAACTTATACACATCATAGTCATATATTTTCTTCTTTAAAATACATGTAGTGTTCATTTTGTTCTTGAAGGTTCTCATTTTTATCTCATATTATTTCCATAAATAGCACCAAACCAAAAAATAACCTTTAATCATAGTCACAAACACTGGCAAAACTACACAAGAAGAATGTCAAATCCTTAGCTATGTAATTTAAGCATAATTCTCAATGATTCATTGAAAATAAAAAATATTGATTTTGTTAACTGAGTTATCTTCTAAAAAGGCAAATAAAATTGAATGAACTTTGGTGAGAGTAGCAAAGACAATGAAAACGAAGACTAACACTGGGTTAACTGTCACTCTGGTACCAGAAATCTTATTGAAACCCATATCTAACAGTAAAACATTTCCTAGATATCCAGTAAGTTGCTCACATTATCCTCTGCATGACTCTTTAAAAAAAATGTCAATTTGGGCCGGTGAGATGGCTCAGCGGCGTAAGCGCCTGCCTTGCAAGCGCGAGGGCCCGAGTTCGACTCCCGGAACCCACATACGAAAAAGGGGCCGGTGATATCGCTCAGTGGCACGGGTGCCTGTTGGCGCGCGAGGTCCTGAGGTCATCCCCCTGGTACCCACAAAAAAAAAAAAAATGTCAATTAGAGTCATATAATTCATTCAAAAAGTGTTTTTGAGCACTAACTAAATCGTAGGTTTTGTTTTGAAATTAGGTCAGCTTAATGAATAAACTCAATGGGGAAAAAATTGTGTCACCCAAATACTCCTCATAAAAGTCAGCAAGGCTTAGTAGCATGATTATGATCATTAAAATAACTAAGTTTTATGAGTACCAAGTTTCAAGATATGATCAGATCTGGGTCAGGCTTAATCAAGTATGACATCAGCCCTGAGCAGTGCTGCTGGGCTGAGCAGAGGGACACTGTGAATTCCACACCAACAGCTGTTCCTAAGGAACATTTCTTTATCCTGTCTTTTTTGAAATAGTTCCTTATACTTCAAGAATTCTCTTGTGTTGTTTTAAGTTGCACAAATGCTTTTACAATTTCAGATGATATTAAGGTTTGAGATATGCTTTAAATAAGAAGGAACATCATTAATGCCTTTGAAAATTCTAGTTGTATTTTTTTTTTTTTTTATGTGGGTAACGGAAGTCGAACTCAGCTTATGCTGCTGAGCCATACCACCGGCCCTCTAGTTTGTATTTTTGAACAGGTTAGTCAGAAATTGCCTGAACACAAACATGGGCACAGAATAGGTCAAGTGATGACAAGAGTAAATGTATTATATTGATGATGGAGATCTATATGGAAGGAATCTAGTGTTGATTCAAGTAAATAGGTTGTACTCAAAACTGTTTTACCTGCCTTACACCTTCACCTAGACACAATGATGACTAGTGGAAAAAAGATAAGATGAGTGACATTGGAATTGAGATTTGAAAAAGATTCAAGATACATTGACTAATGCTGAAAAAATGAAGAAAGACAGAATGATAGACAGAGAAGGTCTAATCTGAATTTATGGGAGCACTGATGCTACAACTCACTATGGGGAAAGGACAAGAACCCAAAGCAAGTACTCTGGCAGGACTTCCCATTAGAGGGCAACTTTTATCTCCAATAGTCTTTCCGTGGGTGATTGCCATTGCTATAAACTGTTAAACCAAAACAAAATTTTGCTTGCTGGTATGTAAAGCCAAATATAAAAATAACTATTATGTATGGTCAAAGTTCTAAAATTCTAGAAGTCAGGTGTAATTTTGTTTTTTGTTTCTGGTATATATTGCTGATAAGTCAAATTTTTCTTGTTATTCATGTTACAAAATATGTAAATCTATGAAGAAATTGATAAATTTAAATCTTGACTTTGGCTACTTTTCAAAATTTTCAGAATCTGTTATGGCAACCCTCCCACTGAATACTTGAGATTATATTTAATTACATTTAAGAATACATAACGTGAATGATATTAAATGACTATTTAAATAGAACTGTACATAGGGTTTGGGGTGTGTATAGTACTTGGAATATACAGCAGTTCGTTCTAACAGAATTAAAGCAATGATCTCAAAGGGAACCTAATTAGGTAGCCAAACAAGCTCAGAGACTGTTAATCTGTGTTCGTTATGTGACAATTGAAGAATGAATTGTTTCAGGTAAGAATAATTTGTAGCACGACACTAAAGGAGAGGCACGAGTTTCATCACATTCTCTGAGCAGGATATATAAGTTTCCCTGTAAAGATGTTGATACTTGTGCTGTGAATCTTCATTTGAAAAGCAAACTAAACTCACCTCCTCTGACACCATGAGCTACTAGGGCAGCTGCTATGGAGGCCTGGGCTGTGTCTCTGGAGGCTTTGGTGGCTTGGGCTATGGCGATGGCTGTAGATGTGGCAGCTTCCACAGACTGGGCTGGGGTAGTGGCTATGGAGGTTATGGATTTGGCTTCGGCTTTGGAAACTACGCATATGGCTGCTTTCGCCCATTGAACTATGGAGGATAAGGATTCTCCAGATTCTACTAAACGAATTGCTGATGTTGGAAACAGAGGAGAAACTTCCAAATATATCTGGTCCTATACTTTGTTTTCATGCCAGAATCATCTTTTTTTTTTTTTTTACAGCATCCACTGATTGATATTTATCAATATTTAAGTTGGGTCTATGACTAGTTGCTGTATTTTACTCTCCAGAACCTATCATATGTAAGACTATTATAGGCAGCCAAGTTAGACAGAAATTAATATACAGTCAGAGAGGGACTGGGCCATTAAAGAATTCAGCACAAAAATAAAGATATCAGAATTGTGGCTGGAGGTGAATCTGAAGAACGGCAAGTCTCAAGATGAAGATGCAGTGGCCAGGCCTACTGCTGTCCCTAAGAGACAAACAGTAACTGGAGATTATACTGTAATCAGTAACACCTAGTCCAGGAAGTGCAGATGGGCATCAGTCGCCCAGATGGCTGAGCAGAGCATTTGGACCCATCCCTTCCCAAAAATGCTTTTGTTCTTTCCATGTACCCCTGCTACATGACTCGTTTCCCTATTGGATCAATATTAGTGAATCGCCTATACTTTTTATTATATCGGTTGATTGTAATTGAGACCATGTCATATCCGTATTGTACTTTGTTGTTTAAATTTTCCCTGACAAATGGTCTTGGTGGCCACCTGTTCAGGGTCCTTCCTGGAAATCCAGGAGCTACTCTTCTTTCCTTTATTTCCGATAAAACTATCATAATTTTTTTCCCTTGGCTGGCAACTTCGTTCCTTGATGCTGTGGGTCCATGAACTTGGCACTTCTGACATCTAACAAGTGAGGAGTTCTATTGTCCCTGTATCAACACCATAACAGTTCTCATTTTGGTTTATTTTTCCTACCACCATTACCAAAGTATTATCTTTTAGCAAGATATTAAAGAAAACTTGTATTTTTATCTAAGAAATTGATTACTTAAAATATAAATGTTTGGCTCTTTTCAATGTTTTTATTTTCGTTATCTAATATCTGCTTTGCAACTAATATGAAAAATTGCTTATAAACTAATGATGATGTTTTCAGCTACAAGGTACAGTGTAATGAAAATATTTCTAGTTTACTATGTTATGCAAGCTTAAGAATATATAGGACGTCACATTAACAATAAATGCAAGTAACTGGTTTCCATTTACTCTATCAGAGTATCAGTCCTCTCAAATATCTCTCAAGTGTTCCTAAAATTACTAGAGAGAGTGCCATCTTCATATTTTGCTGTGGAATATTGCTGCTAGTTGTATATCTTAGTACTCCTGTTCTGGCCTTTGTTTATTTCCAGCCTTGGTTTTGGTGGAATGACAGAATGAGAAGAAGTATTTATTTTTTGGGAAAGAATCATGGGGGTGGGAGGAACTATCCACTATAAAGCTGATATACTTGCTATAGCCGTAAAGTAAGAGAATAAAATGTTACAGAATACTACAGAAAACTGGGAAAAGAGTGGGCCTTTCTGATTTTGTTAGACCTTATCATAAATGCAGGATAACACAAAGTAAATCATTGCTAACCCAAAGGAGGCTTAACCGATTCACAGGAGCCCCTTTTGGCTGTCAGCTACGACCTCATTTCTTAGTGAAAGTCAAGAATTCTGGATTTTTGTGTCCATAGGTTTTTTTTCCCCTCACAGAAAATTCCCTAAGCATATTTCTTTTAGGCTGCTCATACATTCACCACTCCTGGCCAGGCACCCTGGAAACTCAGTGATGAATGGCAGATTGAATCCCTGCTAGTAAAGCTCTTGGTTAACTTTTAAAGTGCTCAGAAAAGCCTGTTCTTCAAGTTTGTCAGACAAGACCAGACATGTCTGAACCCACTCAAATTCACGTTTGGACCCCTAGAACTTATTTCTGAGAGACTCTTTTGATCCTTTTGTAAACTTACAGGAAGAAAATTATTGTGTGTACAATTTCTCATAGAAAAATTACCTTTTACCTGTAACAGAGCTTTGATTTCAATCAGAAAACTCAACAAAGGAAGGAAGGAAGGAAGGATAGAAGGAAGGAAGGAAGGAAAAGAAAATAAATAATTCATTCTTCAATGGCTAGTCACTTATTTACACAGAATGATTTCCATGTGTTTGTGAAGGTGAAACGTGAAAAAGCATCATAAAACGTGAAAAGGCATAACAAAACAAACATTTCTCAAGAAATCCAGTGAGGAGAAGATAGAATCCATGATTAATGTTAAAGGACAAAATTAGAGGATGAATAGTTTCTTGAAATATGCATACAAAAGCAAAATTTCTTACCTCAATTGAAAAATATTTTATAAACATAAATCTTTATGACTTTTTATTTCATAGCAGCAGTAACACTCCCAGGTGCTGGTAAACTGGAAGGCATAGATTCAAACCCTCTCCCATGGATAACCTTTGTAATTACTATAATTCATTTTGCTAGTGAAGTTCTGAAATCTAAAGCTTAGTATGTTCTAAATCCCTTGGACAGTTACTAGGATAGTTATTTTATACTTTATCCAAAAAGGCAGTATAATGATTCTTGTCTATTAATATCTATGATTACTATTTTATGTGATGTATACTTTTAATTTTCAACTTTTCATTTTTTACTCAAAAATGTAATGATACCTGAACTATTTACACATTTACATTTGCTCTCTAAGGAGTGCAATTATGTATAAAGCTGTCCCTAATAAGCATTTTACAAGTGGTGGGTGCTTTTGAAGAACCATATCTAGATACATAATATGTGATTGCTACACTTAATTTTCTCCAGACAGACACAACACTGACTAAGGATGATATTCTATATGCTGAACTTTAGATTTAAATACTGGCTTTTTTTGAAAGCAATTTTGATTTCCCATCTTACCTGCCCAGATACTATTAAATTTGATTTGTATCCAAATAAAATTAGTGCTACTCCTGAATGCCATCGCTTTTGGAAGCATATTGGTTAGGTTTTTAAATAATTGGAAACCAGAAACATGAGACACATTTCTAAATTCTAATCATTGAATAATTCTACTGGTAGAACTGAACTTCTGTTTATTTCTATTAGATAAATAAAACATTGGAACATTTCTTCTGAATGCAAATAAGGAGAACCTCTCTGGATGAAAACCTAAGTCCTGAATTAGAAGAAGCAATGATAATACAAACATTTCTCAAGAAATCCAATGAAGAGTGATTGCATCATATAGAATCCATGATTAATGTTAAAGGATAAAATTAGAGGATGAATAGTTTCTTGAAATATGCATATGAAAGCAAAATTTCTTTCCTCAATTGAAAAAGGTTTTATAAACATAAATCTTTATGACTTTTTATTGCCCTAAAATTGGGCACAGGAAATCCATTGATGAAAATCAGTGTAAAAACTCTTTAATCAAATAAAATGTTCTAATAATGTGAAAGAGGAGTTTAATGAATATTTAAACAGATGTATATAGAACACAAGTTTAAGTTACCTGATCAGTTTTGCAAGCCTGAATAAAAGTCTCTTTTACAATTTTTGCATATATTTAACAAATATAACGCCTGGCCTCTGAACTTGGGGGACTAGTTTGAAGCAATGGATCTACCTATGGCTCTCGCTGTGAACTTGAAGATTTTTAGGGTTATTATTGTTACATATTTGGTTATGTTTCTGCCATGCACCTTACTATGAACTATAGAGACCCTATACAGTATAAGGCTCAATAATGACCCCATGATCTGTACAACCACTCAGGTCAAATTACGGAGAGGGGTGTCATACTTTTTTCATCCCTGTATTCAATTGGGAACTGTTTGTGATACTTTCTTAATACAGTATATCTATTTATCTAGATATCTATTTTTACTTATTTCCTTTTATTTTATCCTTTTCCTAATGTCATACTCTTTGTCCCTGGTCTGTGTCTATTCCTTCTCTTATATTCCCTGGTATTCCAATCTGCTCTCCTGAAATCAAAACCTGCCACTTTTTTATTAGTCTGTTAAAAATCCTTTGTTTAAAAGAACTCCTTACATCTTCTACCGGGATGACAAATAATGGTGCTATCATAATGCAGCTCTTAATATTCTGATATGTAAATAAATCTAAGATAATACACTTAAAACACAAATTGTAGAAGATCAGCAGCCACAGAGTTCATTCATTAGGAATGATACTCAATAAATATCAACTCAATTCACATGTGGATTTACTTAAATGATCCATAATCTTTGTCAAATATGTGCCTTTATACTAGTTCCCCCTTCTCCTCAGAGAGCCTGCCCTTCGCTCCTCATAATGAGCTGCCAGTCATCTTAGGAGTGCAATTTAAGTACTATGTCAACTGGGATGTTTCCTTGATTGCAGTGGCAAACTGTCAGCATAACGTAAAAATTTGAGACTCTAAATAAAGGTGGGAAACCCCAATACCCCGCCGGCCTCAAATCTCTCAGGTAGCTTTTTGGTTATGGCACTTATCACTGATAGATGTTATACCCTGGCTTGTTTTCTTGTATATTATGTCTTCCCCAGAGAAACTAAACTTCACAGGGGCAGAGTCTTACTCTCTTTTATTCATCTCTGCATTTCACAGGGCTTAAAACAATACTTGGCATGCAGAAATTGTTTCACAAAATATGTACTAAATAAATCCATCATGGCACAAGCCTATTAAATATTGACATGCCAGCTTCCCCATTAAGTATGTCTTTTATTGTAATGTGATGATTATATTGAAGAAAACCTTTACTCTCATTTAAATAAACACCTACGCTTTATGCATCTTTTTTATAGATCTTCAGTGAATGCCTAAAACTTGTTGAGCATTCTGCTAAGGACAGGGACATAAGCAACTCTAATATAATTAATAATAATAACTCATATTTACTGAAATCTTACTGTGGTTGCATGCTTTGTCATACTTAAACTTCAGGTGTTATAGGGTACATGCTATTGCTTTTCCTATGTAATGGGTGAAGAAACTGTCATTTGAAGATCTCAAATACCTTGTCTCAAATCACGTTTGAGTAAGATGTAAGGTAATAGCCTATGAAAAATTAAACAGTAAAGGAGTTTGTCCCTAAGCGTAACATTTTCCAAAATGGGTGATGGAGGTTAGGTAAATGCTCTAAGTTTGTCATAGCTTATCATTTGCCACATTTAAGAAGGACAGGATCCATAAGTATTCTGGGGGAATCATCAAAAGAGATATAAATTAATCTCCCTCTCTTTCCAGTTATATTTGCCCAATTTGCTCTCAACTGTGTTAGTCAGTTTTGTGTCATTATTACAAAATACCGGAGGAAATCAACTTATAAATAGAAAATGTTTACTTTGTTTAGATTTAGAGATTCCATTCCACCATTAGTTGGTCCTATTATTTTGGGGGCACGGTGAGGCAGTACATTACGGCAGAAGTGGGTGGTGGAGCAAAACTTCTCAACTCATGTCCAGGAAGCAAAATAGAGCTTGAGAAGGGAACTGGGAGTCCCTAATCATCTCCAAGAAAACGAATCCAAGGAGCCAACGACCTCCCGGTACACCTCAGCTCTTCAAGGCTCCACACCTTACCGTTAGTGCTGTCCCTGGGACTGAACCTTTAACACATGGATGTTTTGTGGAACATCATGGTCCAAAGGATGTAATCAATTGTCTAAGAAAGAAGTTTTTCTTCTCACTTAGAGGAATGGATTAATCCATTTTTCCTATTTTCCTGTTGATTATCTTCTGGCTCATTTTTGTTTTGTTCCATTCATTATTCTCTATCCATGTATTTTCATACTACCTTTGTATGAAAATATATGGAATTGACCCATTGGGCACCATCATCTATCTTCCAAGATTCAGTGCTCTGCCCTATAAAAATTCTATGAGGAATTTGTGTGTTATAAAAATAAAGCTCACAAAGAACATAAAGATAATCTCCAAAGTAAGATAATCTTTATAAGGCAAAACTGGACTTTTTAACTCAGGAGGTCTGAATACAATACACTATCTTCAAACATATATATATATTCCTATCACAAAAAAGCCAAAGAAACCAAGGTTAAAATGTCAGAGACATATTGGTCTATGCTTAAAGGATCCTCCTCTCTCTCTCTCTCTCTCTCTCTCTCTCTCCCTCTCCAAATAATGAATAACCTAACAAAGTGCTTGCATCCAGGCTTTTTATTCTCTTGTCCACCATACTTCACATTTCATTAGTGCTCCATCCTCCCATAACACCCTGTTACTCATTGGTAGCTGATAGACAAATGCTCCAAACAGCTCCTGAACTGGCAAATCCCGACTTGTCTTTGTGATGGGGTGTTATCAGAGGGTAGGCACACCTTTTCTACAGGCAAATTTGCCTGTTAGACTGTCAGCTCTCCTCCTATCAAGGGTGATAGTGGACAAGTTATTTAACCCAGTCTTCTCATCACTAAAGTTTTGTTAATAATAGTAACAATTTCAAAGGGGTCTTGTGACAATTGATTAAATGATTACTGCATAAAAATTCCCCAAGGCATGGCTTGTCATGCAGAGTGCAATTTACAGTGTTGGTTTATTGCTACCACAATTCAGACATTTTGTGTTTGGTTTACTATCACTATCACACTGCTGCCAAACTCACAACCAGAAACCTTAGTCCTGAGCAAAAAGATTCATGCTCACATATCCAAAACGTGGGTAAGTAAGAAAATACTGCTGGCTTTATTCATTTGACTTGGAGTATCTGCTGTGGGGAATGAGACTTCTTTACTCTGCACCCTATGTCCACCACTCTAATTACACTAGCTGTGTTCTCATGGAGATGGCAAAGACATAAGAAAACAATGGATTCCTGTAAGGACCACCCCTGCTTAGGCCTGGCACATCATTTCTTCCTCCCCATCGATCTCACCTTATTACAGTCAGAGGGGAAGAACACTGCACAGTTACAAGGCAGGAGAGGAGATGAGGGAAGGGGTGAGGTTTTGCATTCTACCACAAACACTGCTGTCCAGCCTGCCTTTTTGAAAACTGCTAGATTAGTTTAGTTTAGTTTTGTCTTTTGGGTAATCTCTCCTACTCCAAACAGCCAGTGGCTTTCTCTCCGGGAAGAGATGGTGCACAAATTTATGTTTCCAGTTGGTATAGATGTAATAAAACATTAAGAAATATTCTGTGAAGGGCCGGGGATATAGCTCAGCAGCACAGCACCTACCTGGCCAGCGCGAGGTCCTGGGTTTGATTTCCAGTACCAAAAAGAAAAACAAAAAAAGAAAAAAATATTCTGTGAAGTATAAACTTCAAATAAATGAGAAAAACATTTTTAGTAGAAGTGTGTCCAAAATAGCACATTAAACATGTTTATGCTAAAATAAAAAGAGTCTTTGACTAAATTTCAAATTTAATTGGGTATTCAGCAGATTTTTTTGCTAAATCTGCATTTCTCCATCTGGCTTTTCTTCTGATATCTATCTGGCAAATGATTCCAGATGTGTGTAAATATAGACAGCCGAACCTCAACATATTTTCTACAGATTATTCTTCCCTCATATGTTCCCTTTCTGCCTCAATTCCTCTCCCCCTTTCCACAATTTCTCTCCACCTAGTGTTTTAAAATTGAAATATTTCCCCCTGGGTCTCCCTCTCCTTCTTCAGGGGCTACTAATTCCCCTTGATCTGAGCAAAGAGCTCCCATGTTCTACAAAGAGTTCCCATTTTTCCCCTTACCTACTCCTCTCTTACCTGAGATGTCCTCATCTCTTCTTCACAAAACTTTCTCTTAAGAATTTTTCTAACTCACCCTGTACTCCACTTACCTCTTAAGTTGCAATTATTGATTAGATGCCTTAAGTTTAAGTCAGACTTGTTGGATTCCGGCATCAACTTGAAACAGTAACTTGACTGATGCTTTACCTTTTGAACTTAGGTAATTTATTTTATCTCATTTTTTGTTATCTGCAAACTTAAAAACAATGTCATTTTAATGTGATGTGGATTATGTAGACTAATATTTTCAAAGCAAAAAGTATAGCTACAAAGAGTAAGTAATACATGTGTGCTATAAATATTATCATAATACTTTTATTGCTATGGAATAGCACATTACTCTATTTCATTCCATAGAAACACTTCTGCTTCCTGTATAGCCTTGCATATAAAAACCGCTCTGATATTATGGTCCTTAAAAATTAAACAAAGTTTATCATTAATTACATTCTTTTCATGTTTTCTTTTTCAACAATGTTCTTATTATATAATGTGATATTTACAAATGTTTTTCTCCTGCTGAATTATGACCTTATTTATGGAAGTCTAGATTTATTTAACTTTAGTGTATCTAAATTATAATTCTTTAGAGACTCACACAGTCAAATGAATTACATTCTTATTTCACTCATGGATTTAATACTGGATGGTCATTGTTGGTAAGTTCCCATTTTAAGAAATATTTCTTTTATGCAATATGTTCATGTTAAAATATCAACTGAAATAGTTGGCCAAAAAGATTTAAACACATCAACAAAACAGCAAGCAGATTGTAGATGCATAATACAGGTACAATAAATTATGAGAACCCTCATTCTAACTGTGATATATTCTACATGAAGAGGCCCACACTTATGCTCCCTTCACTAGGCTACTTGCTGCTGAATTGTTTCAAGGTTCTATTCAAAGATTTTAGGATAGCACTGCTGCTACTTTGCAAGAAAGTAGTTAACAGAAAGAATACCAATAACTCATCATAACTGTCTTTTATAGTTTATATTTGTTCCAGATATAAATCATGTGAGAAGAAATAGGATTTATTGTGTAAACTGCTGATTGAAAATGATGAAAATACTTACAAAAACAGAGATTTACTATGAATATAAGTAGCTCACAAAACCTGTGGGAAATCTGAGAAATTAGCTTGGTAAACTGCACAAGCTATAGCATTGTCAGGATTCCTGCTATAATTACCAGGTCAATGACACAGTGGTAGTTTGTTAGGATATTGTTTTTGTCATTACTTCCATTGTTATCTTTAGCGAATACTAAAGTGGGTTACAGTTGATATTACCTCTGTACCCGCTAGTGCCATCTCTTCCATTCTGGGTGCTACTTCTCTAGATGAATTCTTGCTTCATCCTGTCATCCCAGATCCCAGCCCAGGTGGCACACTTGACTAGCTAAGCCTGATTTGCACACTTAAAACAGCACTCCTACGAGTAATGAAAGGAATCATGTATTCCTCTTAAAGTTCTATATTTGGAGCCACAAAACTTTATCCTTCTTCTAGAATAGGAAAAACGCTCAGATTCTGAGTAGTTTAGTGTCACAAAAACTCATGTCAGTGACACTGATCTGATTTACAGTGAACCTCTATGCTTTCTTCTATGCCAGATTAGCCTCAGAATATAAATAAGTGCATAGGTCCCCTAAGTGACACATGTGCAGCTGAAACTTCATTTACTTCTCCACTAACCCCCCCCAAAAGTGTTTCTCCATTTTACCACCGTGACTAAAATACACTGAATCAAATCTTCATTTAGCATGGTCATGGTTAGAACTGTGAATTCATTTCCTGAGGATTTGGGAAGAGAATGGCACTGCACTTTATTTCCCAAATCTTTATAGTACCAAGCACATAAATGTTGAGAGGAGAAAAGAGAATAGGAGAAGGAGAGAGTGAAGGGACACATATGGCACCAGACACGTAGTGTTGAAGGAGGAAGCTCACTCCGAGGGACTCAGTGAGAATACCGGCTACTGGGAGGTGAAATGGAGTGTCTGGCTTCTTGATGTGACAAGAGCAAGAGTCTGAAACCAGAGGGAAACACTAAGTCCCTCTCTGTGAACTAGAAGTCACAAAAGATAAACTACCACTACAAAAATTGTGCCCCAAGCTTTAGGTGACTTAAATATGTTGTAGTCAATGCCATTCAAAGGTGAATATTTTATTCCCTTTCTCTAAATCAGCAGTGCAGCTAAGTGGGAAAACACAGGCTCTGGAGTCAGCATAGCTAAGTTCAAGTCCAAGACATCCATTTAATAGTCCTGGTGCCTTTGAGTAAATCATACTTAAGCTCTCTAAGACACCTATAAAATGTGGGTAATAGCAGTATTTACCTCATGGGGTGATTTTGCTAAATGAATTAGTACATCCAAAGTTCCCCAGTAGGTAACAGACTTTAATAAACACTTAATATTCTTACTATTATTGTTGCTAGGTGGAAGGACCTGTCTCTCTGAAGGACTCAGTTGAAGTAGTCAACCATTTAATGGATGTCGGTCTTGAATAACAGTGAATAGACCACAATTTAAAAGTAAAATGTTTTCTTACAGAGAACGTCATAAATAGTCATGGATAATTACAGAACAAAAACAATCTTTTGAAATACAGTTGGAGTATTACCTCATGTCATGGAGTGAATTTATGGGAATTTCAGTCAGGATCAGATACAAGCCAAGGCTTTGAGGGTGTACAAATTACCTCTAATAAGCACAAAGGTGATTAAAGGTAAGCTAAATTAAAACATGTTAATATATAGGAGTCTCTCTCTTATTGGAATCAAGAGAATATTAAAGGGTTTGGGGGGCTCAAATGTTTTTGAGATGTGGAGACTGTAAGTTTTACCAGCCAACTTCTAAGGGTTTATAAATTCATTATACAGTGTGAAGACAGTGACATTTAAGTCCAAGTCATGCTACAGTCATTGATAATGTACCCTTCCGCAGAAGCTTTGGGATGCATACGGTGACCTCAGGACTTTCAATTACCATCTTCATTTTGCCTGTGGAAATGGAAACTGTGTAAGATAGGGGAAAAATATATTTGATCTCATTCTGATCATCAAAGGTATGTGTTCTCAGTAATCAATGCAACATCTATCAAGAAAATGCCAGCATTCTGCATTCACTGAGTTGATATCATCTTTTGCCCATCACTTGACTTATGTCAGTCACTCATAGAAAAGGAGTTTCAAAGCATATTTTTTTCTCAAACTCTTTTAGTGAAAGACTAATTTGGTATTTATTTGTTGTAAAAGAAAATCTCAAATTCGATACCTTAGGAATCATACAGCTCTTTTAGGCTGCTTAAATTCAAGCCTAGAAATATCACATAGAAGGAAGTTTCTCTAGGAAGCAAGCAATAAACTCATGAGACACTGTCATGACTGAGACAAGCTATGATGGAGTCATTAAAGCGACATTATTCTTCTGATGGATTTTTTCATGTGTGGGTTTACCATGGTTATTTTCTTTATATACTAAGGACATTTGGTTATACGGGAAGTTCTTCTTTCTTTCTTTTTTGGTGAGTGATAGGAAATACAGAAATACCATAATGCTTAAGATTAAAAGAAATATGCAACGAGTATTCACAAACAGTATAGGAGGCTTTTTAGTATTAAGTCAGTATCAACAAAGGCAAATCAATCCAAACAAGTCAACAAATAAATTGATTTTGTACCATGGAGAACAATACTCATTTGTGTTTTTATTTTTCTACAATATTTTGATGTATGAAAAATTCAGTCTGGTAAAAAATTATCTGTATGAGAAGAAGAAATAACTTAATCTCACTGAAGTTTTCATGGCAAAGAATATCGAGATTATGACATGATATACTACCTTTTTCATCCTTTTAATTTTACTAATCCTCTAATTTAGAAATTAACTTTTACTGACCGCTGATTTCACATGGCGGTTGTGCTTTTGAAATAACAGTCTGCCGATCTTAGTATTCATACTTATCATACCTCATACCTATCATAATGACCAGGTGGAGTATTATGTTTCTCTATGCACTTTGGCTTTGAGTGTGATTATTGTTGTAAAAAGCAATGATTTCTCAAAAGCATGGGCTTCTTGGTCTTAGTTGGACTTTCTGAATGAACAATGGTGTCTTGTTTTTAGTAATAATAAATGTTGGCTGATAGATTAATAATGATGACAGGCTACATGTGTGCTTTTCATAGCAAATTTAAATCATATGGTGAATTTTATATTCTTATAACTCTTGAAAATATGTCTTTAATTACCTTTTAGAAACACCAGTGAATACTCTATGGTGACATTAGTAGTGACTTTATATGTGAAGTTAGCTTTTTTCAGGTCTTATTCCAAACAGTGTATAACATAAAGACCATGTTACGGTCTTTTACACATCACAGTCACTTCATGGATAATTTTCTGTAGTACCTCAAGCTGAACTTACATATCTGTGAAATATAAGTATTACACAAGATTTTTGCCAATATATTTTTTATATTTTATGATCCATTGATTTCCATTATTTTTGAGCAGAATTTCCTTTTGCTTATTAAATTTTTATTTACAAAATGAAGTCAAACAACTTCTAAAAAAATTGAATCATTTTAGTTTAAGATAAAAGACTAGTAATTCTTATTACTACAACTTGTTATGTTACATATGTAATTTTAATTTTCAATTCTGCCTTACAGAATTTCCTACAATATGGATTACCCGCATTTGTTGTGGTTCTGTGGTTATCAAATACATATAGCTCACAAGATCCAAAAGGAAAATGCTACAACTTTCAGTTCAGATACCATTTTTTAGTTTTAACTAAAATAAAAAACACTAAAAAATAACTATTCTTCAGTGTTTCCTGAAGAATTTGGTGAGTATTTAAACTCATGACTTGAAAGAATTTGAGTTAACTGAATTTTACCTTCCAGGCTTTTTGCTTTCATGAATTGATTTTATTGGTAAAAATAAAACAAATGAACCTAAGCTTTTTTTCTGTTTTTATTTTTTTATCAATCCATCCTTTCAGTACACAATGATCACATTCCTTGTGAGGAGTTGGTACATGGACGCAACACCTCTTAATTCCTCTTTCATCCTCCTCACACCTCCTCCCCCTTCCCCCATATCTTGATGCCCTTCCCATTGGAGAAACAGTTTGCTTATGTCACTTAGCGATCAGTCTAGCCAGCCTTAAATCTAATCATTTGCAGTCAGTTCAACTAAATGTAATAAAAACTCCACCAATTTAACACTCGATTTTATTGTAAGTATTCAGACCTCGTCCCATATTTTCAAGTGTATAAATATGAGTATCCTTGAATTTACCAACTTTCTTTAATTTGTCCCATTTCTGTCTTCATCATACATGATTTAGGTCACTATTATCTACACTATCTACACTTCTTATTATTTCCTTTAAACCTTGCCTTTATTAAAGCAAACGGTAATTCTTTCTAAACACCTGTCCTTAAATTCTTCTTATAATATGCTATATCTGTACAGTAAAGGAAAATGGTAGAAAAAAACACAGAATTGATGGAGCAGGCAGAAACTACAAACATGAATAATACCTTCCTTCTTGTTACCAAATATGCTTATCTACTAACAAATGTTTTGTATATCTATATTTGAATTTGAACTTCATTTCTATATGTTCAGGCCATCTCTTCTGACTACTTAACTGAAGATTTTTGTTAATTTTCATCTGTACTAACCTTCAGAGGAATATATTCTATACCAGAATGGAATAATATGGCTGAAAGATTTCTGAGAATTTAACCCAAAAGAAGGAAGAATAATAGCGCTTGTTATATGAGTAGATGAAGCATTAAAGTTCATTGTTTCAGCTTGAGTGTTCCTTAGCTAGTGACACTACAATTTTGAAAATATGATTTCAGACACATCCCCTCTTGTCTTTTTTTTTTTTAAGAAAAAAAATAGAGTATTCAGACATCAAAATGAGAAATGCAGAGAAAACAGAAGAAATATGTTGCTAAACTGCTTTCACTCTCGTCATGCAAAGTTTGGGAAACAATATTCTAGTAGAAAGACTTTGCAAGTTTTTCATATATACCTGTTTGCTCATGGGAATTAATTGAAGTATTCATCTTTCATCTGATGTTTAAAAACCTGCTTCTGGTAAGTTTAATAAACTCCTGCTTATTCAAGCAATGTTCTTATCAAACTTCAAAGTACCACATCTAAGGCTTGAAAATCTGTGTTAATTTCTAAACCTAAATAAAATTTTATATAACTCTTGTCAGTTCTTATTTGGTTTTAATTCTTTGCTGCTTTGCTATTTCTACTTTCAGTGAAAGGTGCTGGGAGTACTATGGATGGCTTTATAAAGTACTGGCTGTATAAAAGAAAATTAATATGAAGAAAAAATATAGTTGTAAAGAAGAAGACAAATGAGATCAGCTAGTAGCAAGTAAACTAAGTACCTTAGAAGTGGTAAGTATAATAAATGTTATATGCCAAAACAGTACACTCATCACTTATTAATTCTTAATTTAAACCAAGCACTTTGAATATCTTACATAAAAAACACCTGCAAGCATTATTATCCTCAGGATAAAAGTTAGGTCATTGAATCATGGTGGTTAAGTAACTTATCCAAGATCACAGAGATATTAGTTGGAAAGGTAAGATTGGAATCTGGATTCAAAATCTATGTTGATTCTTTTGCTATACTCGCCTATGCTTAGGAAGCAGGTGTTGAAAAAAGATTGAGTTTGTAGTCTTCATATTTATTTGGGGTGGAGTATAAATGGAGAAAAAAAAATGGGTCTTTAGAGTCACATAACTGGGAAAAATCAAGTAGGTTTCGTATAAATTAATAATGAAAAATTGTTTAGGTATTTGCAATTTAGCTGGACTAGATATCAGTAAAACTTTACATAGATATTAAAGGTGATGACAAGTAAAAAGTGAACAGAACAATGCTTTTGTTGTGAGGGAAATTTGTAAGGTTGAGGGTCATAGTAACGAGGCAGGAGGTGGCGCACGGTAGCTAAGGGAGAGGTGGTGAGGAGGCAGGCGTCTCCCATCCTCCCTCATCCACCTTTCCCCTTCTCTGGTTCATCCTGGTACACCGTCTCTCCAAGCCTGTGTGCTCACTTTTTTTTTTTTTTTAATTTTAAAGAGAAGAAAAAACAAAACAAATCAAAAAAAGAACAAATTTTCAAAACAACATAACATGAGGGTAACAATGGTCAATGTATTACGTATTATTATCTTTAAGTTAGCTATTCAGGATATCAGACATTAGCATTCAATTGTCCAAACATTATTGGCTCAAACCCTACTCTTCAATGAACTAAGTAAAATTGGTAGTGTATCTATCTTAACCATCTTATATACATATACAATTTTTTTCCCTTTCCCTTCTTTCTTTTCCCTATTCCAGTCTCTCTTTCTTATTGACCAGTTTCTTTTTGATTCACCGTGTCTACTGTACATTTTGGATCTTATTTATTCTTTCAGTTTCTCATTCTAGAGAGACAATACGATGCTTACACATGTGCGTCTGGTTTATTTCACTTATGAGTATTTTCTCGAGTTGCATCCATTTACCTATAAAGGTCTCCAGTTTATCCTTCTTTATGGCTGAATAGTACTCCATTGTATAAAAATACCACATCTTTCTTATCCATTCCTCAGTTGATGGGCATTTGGGTTGTTTCCAAAATCTGGCTATTACAAATTGTGCTGCTGTAAACATGGGTGCACATACATCACTGTGGTACGATGTTTTTAATTCTTCTGGGAAGATGCCCAGAAGGGGAATAGCTGGGTCAAATGGGACCTCCAACCCTAGTTTTTTGAGGAATCTCTACACAGACTTCCACAGTGGCTGTACCAGTCGACACTCCCACCAACAGTGAAGAAGGATTCCTTTTTCCCCACAGCCCCTCCAGCATTTGTTATTAGTTGATTTCTTTATAGTAGCCATTCTTTCTGGAGTGAGATGGTATCTCAGTGTTGTTTTAATTTGCATCTCTTGAATGACTAGTGATGTTGCACATTTTTTTGTATATTTATTTGCCATTAGTATTTCTTCATCTGAGAAATGTGTATTCATCTTAGATGCCCATTTTTGGAGTGGGTCTAAATTTGGGAGGTCTGATTTTTTTGAGTTCTTTATATGTTCTCGATAGTAATCCTTTGTCTGAGGAACAGCTGGCAAACATTTTTTCCCATGTTGTGGGTTGTCTTTTCACTCTGTTGGTGGTTTCTCTTGCTGTGCAAAAGCTTTTTAATAAGATGAGAACCCAGTTATTGATTCTTTGGGATAGTTCCCATGCGGTTGAGTTTTATTCACAAAGTCTTTGCCTACACCAATGTCTTCAAGGGATTTACCTATCCTACCTTCCAGCAGATTTAATGTTTCTGTTTTAATATTTAGATCTCTGATCCATTTTGAATTTAGTGCATGGTGAAAGATATGGGTCTAGTTTTAATCTTTGGCATGTGTAGATACATGGCTTAATCTTATACTGAGTAATATTTTTCTCCAAAAGGTATTTGTACATTCTCTAATGCTTGAGTTTGTTAATACATGAGAATGTTTACTTATTGTCTTTATAAAGAAAGAAAGAAAGAAAGAAAGAAGACTGCAGTTGTACCTTCTGTACACCAGGGGGCGGACTACAACAGTTCACTCCACCACTTCGAAATTTCTAAAATCTTTACCATAGTTCTTCCCTTCATTCTTTGTTCCCTTCATCACTACCTTGATCTTTTAATTATCGTTTCAAGGTTCATCCTAGTCTTTCCTTATATTATTATTCAGGAGCCTCAAAACTTGAAGCTAGGGCCAGTGAGATGGCTCAGCGGCTTAAGCACCTGCCCGGCAAGCACTAGGGCCTGAGTTCGACTCCCGGATCCCACATGCGAAAAAGGGGCTGGTGATATCGCTCAGCGGCATGGGCGCCTGCTGGCGCGCAAGGTCCTGAGGTCGACCCCCCGGTACCCACAAAAAAAAAAAACCTTGAAGCTAGCTGGGAGTTTCTACTTAAAAGTATCGTTTATAGAACCACTGAGAACAATTTTAAGACTGGAATGAAATTCTTCAAAATTTTAATTCGTTATTTCTGAGCCTGACCTCTTTCTTCTATGAAACTTGACATTTCCGTTGAGGTAGACACTGCTGCAAATTGGAATGAGCACAACCTAATTTTCTGAGACTCACTTTCTTCAAGTGGTTGTACTCCACTTTTAAATCTTACTAAGAACTGTTCCTATTAAAATCAATGACAGATTAGAAATCAAAAAGCACATGGAAAAACAGTCTTAGAGTACAACTTAATGGCTCAATCAAAAATAGTAATTAGCAAAAATATTTTCCTCTTAGTTATTAGAAAGCATAGAAAATTTGAAGCTATTATAACACACTTCTTGGTGTATAAAAAAGGTCCCACCAAGCCAGGGGTGGTGGTGCACCCCTGTAATTTCAGCATTCTGGGAGGCCAAGGTAGGAAGATTGTGAGTTCAAGCCCAGTATGAGCAGTTTAGTGACTTAGCAAGACCTTCTCTCAAAATTTAAAGGGCTTGGGATTTAACTCAGTGCAAAGGCCCTGGAGGTAATCTACCCAGATGATGATAGAGATAGATGGTGGATAGAAAGATGATAGATGACAGATAGACAGATATATCTATCTAAATAGAGACCATGTGTGTGTAATGCTTTTAAACATATCATAAATACAAATTGAACACGAAATCTTTTCTTACTCTTTCTTGAGGTACCATGTCAGAGTTTGAATGTGTATTGCACTGATATTCTAGAAAAAGGATTTGTCAGTTCATTTTTGACACTTGAATTTGAAGGAGACAGGTTGTGTCACTGTAACAGAAAACATCTTCCATGTGGATTGTAAAGCACAGCCTTCATAAGGCAAATATTTCTTGCAGGTTGGGCAACATAATGAAGAACAGCAACTTTGGAGTTTCTGAGGTGTGTCATAAATCATATCCCTTTTGCACTCCCAAAATATCCTTGCTGGCAATCACCTTTGTATTTAGGGGTCAAGTGGAGTACTTGCCTCCTATTAAATTCAATGCAAACTAAAAAGCAATGCTTAGTGGCTGTGTTGAGGTTTATTTCTCAAGAGATTCTAGTAATTACAATTGAAAAAATCCTGCCATGTTCTCATGGTAGAAGGTTTTGAAAGGAAATATACCAACACATAGTGTTGCTTAGCAACATGATTTCATAAGGAAAAAATAATTGTAGAGCCTTTCAGAAAGTCTTCACATGGAGTATATCATATCCTCATTCCCTTACTGAACGGGTGAAAGAATCCACAGAATAGTACAAATACTTTTTTACCTCACCATCAATGCTAAACTAGAACTGGAAATTCCAATGTTGATTCATTCTTCTAAGAATTAACATTTCATGAAGCACCTATGGTAATCTAAGTGTGTACCTCAAGTGTAATATAAAAATCTCTTTACCCATCAGAAGATGATCTATTTTTTTTTTTTACTGTTGGAATTGAGCTTTATTGTGCAGATTTATAATTAGGATGCCTCAGCACAGAATAATGTTATTGTCAGAATTTATAAAAACACCTTTTAATATTTTCCTTTTATTTTCAAACTCATTATATAAACAGCATTTGGTTTTTGCACTAGAAGAATTTAGGATGGAGAAGGTTTCTTGCAGGGCAGAGAACTTCTAAAGATATTTCTATTTTCTATTTTTTTTTAAGTTAATTTTATTGGTACATTTTAGATATACATAATGATCACATTCATCTGAGGGAGTTTGTACCCATACATGATATATCTTGGTTCCTTTTTTTTCTCCAATCCCCTCCCCTCCCTTCAATCCCTCTTCCCCTCTTTATTCACAAAAGCTTTGTTTCCATTTTCTTCCTTCTATTCTTTTTTTTCTTTTCCCTTCCTTCATTTCCTCCTCCCTCATCCCTTGTTCTCCTTCCCATTTGAATATTTTCTTCCTGTTTCCCAGTATCTATTATACCTTTTGGTCCTTATTTATCTTTTCATTTTCTCACACCAGAGAAACAATGTTATATTTAAACATGTGTGTCCAATTTATTTTTCACTTAAGAACACGGACTTCTTGTTGTTTTTTTTTTTTCCTTTTCCCTTTCTTCCTTTCCCCTTCTCCTCTCCCTAGTTCCCCTTTCTTTCAAATAATTTTGTTATGGTTTGTGTCTAGATGTCCCCACAAAGCCTCACGCAGTCATGGGGGCAGGATTCTAGAGTTTGTGATTCATTCATTGTCTAGTGCTGGGATTATGGGTGTGAGTACTACACCCACCCTAGGGCAGCCTACATACAATACAAGGGACAAAAAGAGTCTTCTCTTGTGCTCCTCCTCCTTTTTTGCTCTTGTTGCTTTTGCTGTCTTCCCGCCATGAACTGTTGCTCTTAGCCATGCCACTCTGCCTTGGAGCCAGCTGACTATGGACTGAAACCTCCACAAACTGTGAGCTAAATAAATCTTTGCTTCCTTAACTTTGGGCACCGGGTATTTTGTCTCAGCAATGAGAAAAGTAACTAAGACAGAATTTGGTACCAGAGGAGTGGGGTTATTGCTGTGACTATACCTGACCATGTGGTTCAAGAGCCTTTGGGAATGGCTTGCAGGAAGAGTTTGGAAAGGTTTGGAGATGTCGTCTGAAAGAGTAGAGCTGAAGGGCCGGTGAGATGGCTCAGTGGCTTAAGCGCCTGCCCAGCAAGTGCGAGGGCCCGAGTTCGACTCCCGGAACCCACATACAAAAAAGGGGCTGGTGATATCGCTCAGCGGTACCCACAAAAAAAGAAAAAAAAAAAAAAAAGAGTAGAGCTGGAACATCTTAAGCTGTTCTGTATGGGAGATTCTGGTCAGAGCTCAGAAGACCAGAAGGCTGATAGAAATCCTTCAGGTAAAGTCCAGGCTCAGGAGGTTTCTGCTGGGAAGAAGGACTTCACTGGTTTTTGGAGTCCAGATGATGCGTGTTATGGCTTGGCAGAAAGTTTGTCTGCATTTTGCTCGTGTCCAGAAACTTTGTCTGAGACTAAGATTAAGGGCAGTGGACTAATTAATGTAGCAGAAAAAATTTCAACACAGTCGAATATTGAGGCAGTGTCATGGGTACTGTTGGGGTTTTTAGCCAGATCTATGTTAAGAATCAAGAGCAAAGAGCCAAGCAGAATGATTTAAAATGTTGTGAGCTTGGCCAGAAAGGAAGCTCCAGTAAAGCTGTGGACTGCAAAGATAGAGCAGAGGAGATCTCAATTGCTGAGAAGGAACAGGAGAATAGAAAAGAGGGCCTGAAGGCATCAAAATAAGCAGCAAGTCTCCACCTTTTGCAGCTGCAAAACTGCAAAAGTGAAAGACCTTGCTGTGAGGAGAAAGCCATAGCAGTGGGCTCCAGAATGGTGGCAGCATACAGAATTTGTTCCTCAGAATCAGATTCAGCATGCTCAGTGATCCAGGCACTTGACCCCTACAGCCAGGAGAGAAGAAAGCCTGGCTACTGCTCCAGCTGGCAGCAAACCTTGGCATCATCCACATAGATGATGTGGATGCAGGGTTCTGAGATTAAAAAGGCTTCCACGCAGATTTCAGAAGAAGGCCTGGGAGGCCAGGCAGTGTCCCCCTGAGAGGGCAGTGTGTGAAGCTGTGAGGATGAAGCCAGAGGTGCAGTGGAGATCCCAGAATGTTGGAAAAGCCAGGAACGTGCATCACCTAAGGAAATTGCAAGGAGAGAGCAAAGCAGGTCTAAGAGAGAAGCCATGGGAGCTACAACCGTCAGAAGTGCCATGGAGGTAGAGTCACTCAAGCCTTTTGGAGCTCACAACTTACCACAGATTGCCTCGGATGCTGGACATGGAACTATAGGACTTAATGTTCACCCTGCTGGATGTTGGACTTGCTTTGGTCCCAATCCTTTGTATCCCCCTGTTTGTAACTTTTGGAATGGAAATGTCTATTCTTGTGCCATTGAATGCTGGAAGCATTTAAATTTCTTTTCATTTGTACAGGGTCTCACAGCTAAGAGTTTGCCTTACATCTCAGAGGAGACTTGGGACTTGGACTTTTCAGCAGTGCTGAAACGGTTAGAATTTTGACAACTCTTAGAGATGGACTAAAATGCCTTTTGAATAAAAGGATGTGCATAAGTCTTTGGGGGGCCAGAGGCAGAATGTTATGGTTGATGTCTAGATGTCCCCAAAAAGGCTCCTGCAGTCATGGGGGCAGGCTTCTAGAGTTAGTGATTGACTCATGGTCCAATGCTGGGATTATGAGTGTGAGTGCTACACCCGCCCTGGGGCAGCCTACATACAATACAAGGGGCAGAAAGAGTCTTCTGTCATGCTCCACCTCCCTTTTAGCTCTTGTTGCTTTTGCTGTCTTCCCGCCATGAGCTGTTGCTCCTCAGCCACACCACCTTGCCTTGGGGCCAGCTAATTATGGACTGAAACCTCCACAAACTGTGAGCTAAATAAACCTTTCCTTCCTTAACTTTGGGTGCTGGGTATTTTGTCTCAGCAAAGAGAAAAAAGTAACCAAAACAAATTTCTTCCTATTTCATAATGCCTTTTATATGCTTGGGTCCTCATTTGCACATTCGGTATCTCACACTAAGAAGTGATGTGCTATTTACACATGTGTGTCTGTTTTATTTCACTTAAGATATGGTCTCAAGGTGCATCCATTTATGTAGAAATGTCTCAAGTTTATCCTTCTTTGTGGCTGAGTAGTACTCCACTGTATAAAAAAAAACA
Source organism: Erethizon dorsatum (assembly GCA_028451465.1). Classification (NCBI taxonomy): domain Eukaryota; kingdom Metazoa; phylum Chordata; class Mammalia; order Rodentia; family Erethizontidae; genus Erethizon; species Erethizon dorsatum. Next base: position 112,518,308 of record CM051831.1, on the reverse strand, counting down.
CATCTTTTTTTGTCCATTCCTCTGTTGATGGGCATTTGGGTTGTTTCCAAAATGTAAATAGTATAAACTGTGCTGCTATAAACATGGGTGTGCTTATATCACTGTGGTATGATGTTTTTAATTCTTCTGGAAACATACCCAGAACAGGATTAGCTGGGTTAAATGGGATCTCTATTCTTAGTTTTGTTGAAAAATCACCAAACTGATTCCCACAATGGTTTCACCAGTCTACACTCCCACCAAAAGTGAATAAGTGTTCCTTTTTCCCCACAGCTCCTCCATCACTTGTTATTAGTTGATTTCTTGATAATAGCCATTCTTTCTGGGGTGAGATGGAATCTCAGCATTGTCTTAATTTGCATCTCTCAAATGATGAGTGATGTTGAACATTTTTTCATATATTCATTTGCCATTTGTATTTCTTCCTCTGGGAAGTGTGTATTCATGTCAGATGCCCATTTTGGGATTGGGTCTTTAAATTTGGGGGGGGGTCTGATTTTTTTCAATTCTTTATATGTTCTAGCTTTTATTAGATTGAGATAAAGACCTTCTATTGCAATTTTCTGTAGGGTTTTTATCATGAATGGGTATTGAACTTTGTCAAGTGCTTTTTCTATGTGTATTTAGATAACCATATGATTTTTTCCTTTGGCTCTTTTGATATGGTGTATTAGATTTACTGATTTGTGTATGTTGAAACTTCCCTGCATTTATGGGATAAATTTTAGCTGGTCATGATGTATAATCTTGATGACTTGCTGCATTCTGTTTGCCAGTATCTTATTGAGGATTTTTGTGTCTGTCATAGTCAGGATTTGCAAGGGAATAGATTTAAAGCAGGACACATAATTTATAGGATTATTTTATAATATTCACCCAAAAAGTCAAATACAGAACAGTGCAAGAGATCTGCCCAAGCACTAAAGATCCAAAGAATCCAGTTGAGAACCTGGATCCCATGGCAATGTGCTGCATGAGTCCAGCTGAAGGCAAGTCCATAGCAATGTTCTCCATGAGTCCGGCTGGAGGCCTGGAGCCCACAATGTCTCATGCAAGTCTGTTTCATGGATCTGTGCTGAGAAGGACCAAAGGGCAGTGGTGGAAGACAGAATGTCTGTGCCACTGGGGTAAAGGATCTGTGCCAGCAGGCTGAGAGATCTGCACTGAAGCCAGAAAGCAATGCTCAAGGTAAGACCAGAGCTCCCCCAAAGAGAACCATAGCCATCCTCAGGGACAGCAATGACCAGAGCTTCTCTGACAATGAGAACAGCTGAGTTCATATCATGAAAACCAGCGTGACAAGCTTCTCCAGGAGAATCAACAGCACACCATCTTCTCCTCCAGTTATCCTTTTATGCTATTAGCAACAATCCTCAGGTGGGTCTTCCACACCCAGAACCATGCTGATTCAATTCAGCTGGGTGTTACCATTAGTTAATCCACCACAATCTACCCCTGGTCAACTTGATAATGAGACATATTTCCTTTAACCATAGTCTCCAGTGGCAGATTTGCAAAAAGAAAACATGTCTTTATCTGTTCAGATTTACATTAATATACCGTTTACCTATATACGATTCTTATTGCACTCATTTCCACACCAAAATCAAATGTTCAGAGGGTTCTCAAAACACAAGGTTAAAACCAGAATATTTTGACTAAATAACCTGATTACAAACATGTATCTAAGAACTACATTAAAATCATACCAAGAGAGCTATTACAATTGTAATCTTTGCTTCCCATTAACTTTTAACTACAGGGCATGACAACACTAAGAAATGCCCCAAGGGATCTCCTGCATTTCAAATACACTCTTCCCTTCTGGAGAAAGGCTGCAGGTCATTTTTCATTGTCCTGTTCTTTCTCATCAATCATGTTCTTCTTAGATTCGTCTTTGCAATCCACATCTTCACTGGAACCTCCCAAATGGCCAAATGTTTCAAATCACCATTGCTGGCTCTCCATTCTTAATTTCTAACATAGATCTGGCCAAAAGCCTCAACAGTAACCATGCCACCATCCCAATAGTAGGCTTCATTGAAATTTTTCTGCCCCCCCCCATGTAATATCTCTAAACACAAGCAAAATGCAGAACAACTTCCCACCAAAGCACAACATACAGCACCTGGGATCCAGCAGCCAATGAAGCCCTGCTCAATGGAGGCCTCCTGAGCCTCATTCTAACTGGCAGGATTTCCATCAATACTCTGATTTTCCAGGCTCTGACCATATAGTTTACAGCATATGTGGGCTGCCTCTTTGGCCAGTCTTTCAAAAACTTTCCAAATTAATTCCCAAGTCTCTTAAGACACATGGCCAAGCAATAGCATAGCAATGACCCCACTCCTGGTACCAAATTCTGTCTTGGTTACTTTTCTATTATTGTTGAGACAAAGAAGTGAAGATTTATTTAGCTCACAGTTTGTAGAGGTTTCAGTCCATAACCAGCTGGCTCCAAGACAGGGTGGCACATGGCAGAGGGCAACAGTTCTTGGTGGTGGAAAGACAGCAAAAGCAATAAGCAAGAGAGAGAGGCAAGCCTCTGTCTGTCCCTTATACCTTATGCAGGCTACCAGCGCTAGAGTGGGTGTAGCACTGACACCCTTCATCCCAGCATTTGACCTTGAATCAATCACAAATTCTAGATTCACCCACCTGTGAAAAAAGACCACATGAGGCTTTGGAGGGACATCTAGACACAAACCATAAGTGCCTAGGTGCATTGGGAAAATTGACCTGTAATTCCCTTTTTTGGTTGGGTCCTTCTCTGGTTTTGGTATCAGGATACTTGCCTCCAGGAATGACTTTGGGAGTATTGTTTTCCTTTCAGTTTTAAAGAGTTTCATCAGTAGTGGCATTAGACCTTCTCTAAATTTCTTCTAGAATTTGGTAGTGAATCCATCAGGACCTGGGTTTTTCTTTGTTGGTAAGTTTTTAATTACATTTTCTATTTCATTGATTGATATTAGGTTATTTAGAATTTTTGTATCTTCTTGATTCTTGATTCAGTCTTGGAAATTCATATGTATCTAGTAATCTGTCCATTTCTTCTATGTTTTCCATCTTATTAGAGTACAAGTTCTCGAAGTAGTTATTGATAATCTTTTGGATTTCCACAGGATTCATTGTGATTTCACCCTTCTCATTCCTAATTGAATTAATTTGTGTCTTTTCTTTCCTCTTTTTAATAAGGTTGGCTAAGTGTTTATCAATTTTATTTGATCTTTCAAAAAACCAATTCTTCAATTCATTGATTCTTTGTATTATTTTCTGCTCTTGATTGCATTAATTCCTGCTCTTATCTTTATAATTAACTCCCTCCTACTAGCTTTGGGTTTAATTTGTTATTCTTTTTTTAGAGGTTTGAGGTTCAACATTAGGTTGTTTATTTGAGCTTGCTCTGTATTCCTGATATAAGATTTCACTGCTATAAATTTCCCTCTTAGGACTGCTTTCATTGCATCCCATAAGTTCCAGCATGTCGTATCAGCATTATCATTTAATTGTAGATACTTTTTAATTTCTTCTTTAATTCATCTGGGACTCATTGGTTGTTCAGGAGGGTGTTATTTAATTTCCAGAAGAAGAGACAGTGTTTATTCATATGAAAGTACCATAAAATAAAGAGAGATAGTGGAGGGAAGAGAGAAAGACGGATAGAGCAAAATAAAAATACAGGTAAGAAACCTAATTAGTTAAAAGAAAACAAAACAAAACAAAGCAAAAAGCAGCCCCAATCAGCCTGAAAAAGGAAAACAAATCAAACAAACAAAGAAAAATAAAAATAATAAAATTACTCTGGTGTGCACAGGTCTGTGGTAGTGTCCAAGTTAGATCCCAGAAATGGGCCGTGTAGCCTAGCCACATTTGCAGGAGGTTGTGCTGGGTGAGGGTCTGGTCTTGTCCTCTGGATGCAGGGGCTGGGACTGGTCTTCAGTTAACCACCTTTTAGATGTCCACTCCTCCTTACTGGGTTTGGCTCTACGGTGCTATATCACCGGCCCATTTTTCGTATGGGTTCCGGGAGTCGAACTCAGGACCTCGTGCTTGCCAGGCAGGTGCTTACGCCACTGAGCCATCTCACCAGCCCCATCAACTATGTTTTACGATTTGACCCAGAGACTAAATTGATATGAAAAGATATAAGACACAGGAAGGTTACATGCTGCACTGTTTACCTGATTGAGCTTTTAAGTATTTCTGAATACATGGCTGATGTCTACAGAGCAGCTATATGTACCACAGGCCCTCATGCTGTTATTTATGTAAAATCAGCAATAGATGAGGTTGGACGTTACTAAGAAAATATATAAACACTACGAAGAAAATTCTGTTTTTCTCATTATCAATATTTTGAATGATTTGACCTCTGTGGTTCTGCTTTTCTTGACTATATTTCATTGACTGAAAGTCACTAATTAGTATTTAGAGATTTACTAACTATAAGCACTCTGCTGGGTGCTCTGGAGGGAAATGAAATCATCTAAAACACGACCCTTATCTTACAGTGGCAGGCAACCTAGTGGGAATAACAGCAAATAATATAAAAACTGCTTTTAAGAAACAAGTTTGATGCTAAATGCTATTAAAAGCAAAATGAAACACCACCACTACCACCTTTTGACTTCAACCCATATTTATTTAAAAAATATGATATCAAATATAGTGATTAAGAATGCAGACACTGTGATGTCAGAAGGGCCTGAATTCAAATGCCAGTTTGGTTCTCTCGTTTGGGGAAATAATCTCAGTAATATAAGTCCAGTTATTGTCAAATAAGCATTCTATATGATTTACAGATTAGATTATGAGGATGAGTAAGGTAGATACTGCATGCTTCTAGCATAGTGCCTAGCACATAAGTCCTCTCTTAATGTAAAAAAAGGATCAGGAAACCTTGTGAAGTGTGTAAATTTTCATGCCTCATTAATTTTTTCATTCCCTTATGCATTTAGAAGTATTCTGAGGCAGATTAGAACCAGGCTCTGCACAGACCCTGGGAGACAGCGGTGGACACGGCAGAGCTGCATGCAGCTTGTGCTCCTCTGCGTGTCCTCAGCCGGGCTGCCGTGTACTCTGCGGGACCGGTTCTACATGTGAACAGTGAGACACAGAGAAGAACTGCTCAGACTCGTCACTTTGAATTATGATGCCACTTTTTTTTTTATAAGAACCCATTTTGTGTTCAGTTAAAATTTAATAGAGTCAAAGGGAACAGCCACGATGAAACACCAGAGATAAGAGGGACACTGATACCTCAGGGCTTTGGGAGAGGAAGCCTGTTACTGACCCAGCACCTCTTTGTACTAGAATCAGCCCTGGTGGAATCACCTTTACTTCTTACTGCGCTGGTGATGAGACTGCTAATGACACTGGAGGGGAAGCTCTCTGAGGTCAGCAATCTTTTTCCTCTTATTCATGATCCCAGCATACATCTGACACATAATACATGCTCCAAAGATGTTGACTGATTGATGGATTGATGTAGAAATCTTTTCTGACTCACTTGCTCTATACTTCTATCTGCAGATCTATTATTTTCTTAATTAGATTGTAAGGATTTTTTTTTTTGGTACCAGGAATCGAACTCAGGACCTTGCACTTGCCCGGCAGGCGCTTGTGACGCTGAGCTATATCCCCACCCGAATGTAAAGATTCTAATGGCAAGTTCTGTGGATGTTTAATCCTTTTGCCTTCCCACAATTTTCTGGAATAAAGATGATATATTTAAAAGGTTTTCAAGAAAGTTGACTGGCAATTAGTTTAAATTACAGTGATAAAACCATTCTATTAGAGTGATGTTGAAGGTCTGCTTTTAAGCATTCACTACTTTTGGTTGTTTTAGATACTTAATGGTGGCACATTTTTAAATTCAGTGTTTTGTAAACAAATGGCTAAAATTACATCTAGAAATTTCTTTAAAAATATGTAACAAAATGGAAGCAAGTTTACAACTGTTATGACATGAAAGCGGGCATTCTTTTTTTTTTTTTGTGGGTACCAGGAGTTGACCTCAGGACCTTGCATGCCAGCAGGCGCCCATGCCACTGAGTGATATCACTGGCCCCTTTTTTCATATGTGGGTACCGGTGTTAGGGTCGGGATGCCCACCGTGTGAAGGAAGACTCCAAGAAGCTTTCTCTCATGCAAAGGGCAAGGGGTTTTATTATCCAAGCATGCCTGGGGCTCCCTGAACACGCAGGAACAGTGGGCCATGAGGTTTGTCTGTGCAGGGCTTATATGTCTATAGAACAAAGGGAGGAGGGGTCTTTGCAAGCGCGGTTACAGAAGCAGATAGCATTGGTTAGTTTAAACAGCTTTTTACATTCATTGGGAGAAGACAATCAAACGGAAGTTTAAGGCTGGGCGGCAGAGGATGTCTCCTATTTTGTAAATTCCTTAGTCATGGGGTTGTTTTTATCTTGTAACTCAGATCCCTGGTCAGCTCTGTTTTCATTCTTATCTAATTTAGGCAACTTTAAACTGTAACAGCTTAATTCCCCTAACATTGGGAGGAGGAGGACAGCATGGATTGTGCATTCCCAGAAGGGAAAATTCCTCTTACATTACCCCCTTTTTGTTTTGTAAATCTCTAATCTTAGAGATCCAAGTGCCTTGTGATCCCGACAATAATGGAGGCCAGTCCAGGGTTCTAATTAAGCAGTGTCTCATACCATCCTTGATTATTGTAATATGTTCTTTTTCATTCTTTGGCCTCCCGTTCTAACTTGTCTAAGGTTTTTATGATGACCCCTGGATTATTTGTATAGAAGCAACATTCCTCTCCCAGAGGGGCGCAGAGTCCTCCTTGTTTCATAAAGAGCAGGTTAAGACCTCTCTTGTTTTGCAGGACCACTTCTGCCAGGGAGTTTAGCTGGTCATGTAATTGTTTAACCACATTTTATACCCCTGCCACACTTTGTTTTATGCTGTGAGTTATTCTGTCAAGCCTCTGGAGGCCCGTTTCTGAATGGGCTATTGCTGTTGCACCCATTCCAAGAGCTCCAGCTATGCCCACCCCGACTAGCACCAACACAATTGCCTCTCATTTATATTGTGCCTGATGGTTGGCAGGCAGACTTCGGAGCCCAAGATCTCCTTGGAGAGCTGTTACTCGGGGGACGAGCATTGTTAAAAGGCAGGGGCCTGTCTGTGTAAACTTTTGCCTATGATCTAGACACTTAAACAGTCCATTTGGACAGAAAAACCAGGATCCTGGAGGTGCCCGGTAGGTAGAGTCTTGTGGCAGGGTCTTGTTGCAGATGACCTGGTTAAGACCTTTTCCAACATAGAATCCCTGTCCATAAACTTTCTATTATGAGTAAGGGCAGCGGCTCTTTTTTTTCTGGGGTGTAGATTATGTGATTGGGCGCACCCTCAACCACGGAAGCAATAGCTTCATAAAAGGGCGGACTCGGCCTGATACACATCCAACAGCTTTTGGCTAAACTAGGGTTTGACATTTTGAGGAGTAGGTGAGTCTCATTGAATCTCAGATTGTATGTTCACCTTGTCTGTGTTGGCTCGAACAATTTCCAGGTTTGAGACATTACCTTTTGAAAGGGTCTTGGGTAGCACCTTTGGCTTGGAACTCTCAGGGTGATGTAACTCACCAAAAAGAGCGGGGGAAGGGGCAGCAGGTTTTTGGGGAGTCATCTTTACCCTTGATATGTGGATAAAGATCCCCGGATCTGTCCATTCCCCTATCTTTTGTAACTTCATATGGACTCCCCAATTAAGCCCTGTTGCCCAGATAGGATCATAGACATCCTTGAGGATAATCCTGACCTGTAAACAAAACCAGCCCGAGTACCCAGTTTTGCAGCCTTTTCGCTTTTTTTTTATACACTTGGATGTATTTATCATTTTGGGCCCACCAATGGGTCAGAGGATCTGGGTCTTGTGACACTGGGGCCCCACTAAATCGGGTCCCCCAGAGACCTATGGTTTCATAAACCCAGTGTGAGCAGTATGCTGCCCTTTCATTGTCACAGCTTCCCCCTTTTACTTTTGGGCACATATATAGCCCAAAAGTTACCAGGTCTATGTCTGAACTTTCTTTGCTAATTGCCTTTTTCTGCACTTCACATGCGGGGAAGAAGTCTGTGGGCCCTTTGTCCCATCACCAGTGGGGGTTCCAAAAGTAGCACATGGGGATTACAAAGACAACAGTCTGCTAGTCACAGGGGATACGTTGTGATGCCATCACAGCCTGCTTAAGTCTAATAGAGTCAACCTGCAGGCGTTTAACTGTATAATTGCAGAGATGTTCCCCAAATCTGTCCGGGCCAATTGTTCTTATCTGCGAACTGGCTTTCCCCAGGGGTAGCAGAAGAAACAGCAGCAGAGCTGGAAACAGGACAGTAACAGGAGTCATGACGTGGGCCCAGTCGCAGTTAGCCTCTGCTGGAGTCTTTGAGAACGATGCAGTGAGCAGATCCCTGGCACAGGTGGTGGCGGTGGTGGTGCTGGCTCCTTAGGGGCCCACTTTTTGACTCTCGAGTGATGAATCCACAGAGCATAACCTGAAAGTTTAAGAGCAGTGGGTGTGGTTAGGGTTACCTCATGGGGTCCCTCCCACTTTGGTTGGAGAGGCTCCTCTTTTAGGCTGTAATCAGGACTTGGTCTCCCGGATTTGAAGGAGTGGACTGGCGTGGGCATGGGGATCAGATGTCTCCATAACAGTCTGCTGAAGTTTCTGAAGCATCTGGTGCAGCGCCTTTATCTGTTGGTGTAAGTTTAAAGTTCCCATCTCCTGTAATCTATTCAAAACAGGTATCAGTGGGGGAGGCTCCCAAACATTATCTCAAATGGAGTTAGTCCACCTCAGTTCAGTGTACACTGCAACTGCAAGAGGGCCGCTGGGAGCACAGTAACCCAGTTAGCCCCAGTCTCTTGGCATAACTTTGTCAGGGTGGTTTTTAAAGTACAGTTTTGTCTTTTTACTTGGCTTGAGCTTTGTGGCCAATATATAGTATGGAGTTTTTATTTTAGCCCAGCACTGCTGTAAGGCCTTTGACCATTTTACCCACAAAAGCAGGTCCATTATCTGAACCTACCATTATGGGGAGCCCATACCATAGAATGATCAGCTCCATCAAAGCTTTTATCACCTCTCTCGATGTTTCAGTCTTAGAGGGGAGGCCTCCACCCATCCTGAATAGGTACAAATCAAAACGAATAAGTGTCTCTTATTTTTGCTGGTGGGTTTAATTTTAGTAAAATCCACTTTAACATCTTTAAATGGCACAGTTCCTTGTCTCCGGACACCTAGTCATTGTGTGGCCAGGAGACAGGGTTGTTGTGGGCTCAGTTAGTGCACCTCTCAGTCACTGAAGCACATAAGGTCCATAGTCTGGAAATAAAGAATTAACAGCCAAGTGGTGTTGCCATAGAGTCTTTCCCAAGCTGTTGTGGCTGTGCGAATCTTGTATTACAGAATGTCCCAGGAGGCAGAGCCTCTGACTGGATGGTTGGCTCCGAGGTGACAACTGTTGCTCCCACCCTCCAAACCCCATCGATTACCATGCTGTTGTCATCCGAAAACAGGGTCAGGCCAGGGTTCTGGAGGGGAGTGTCCTGTAAATCCAGTTGGGCTGTAACCAATCTTTCTTTTAGGACTCTGAAGGCTGTCTGGTACTCAGGACTCCATTTGAGCAAAGGGGTTGTTTCCTCCCTTTAAGGCCTCATATAGGGGTTTTGCAATGGCTGTAAAATTAGGGACCCAAAGGCGACAGTACCCAATGGTTCCCAGAAATTCCCTCAACTCCTTTCTGGTCACTGGCACTCGGAGGCCCTGAATGGCCTGAGTGCATGAGATTGGCAGAGAGAGTGTTTCATCCTTTAATATAAATCCTAGAAACTTAGCAGTCTGTAAGCAAATTTGAATATCTAGGCATCTCTAAATACTGTGGCACGTATATAGCATATACATCACATAGGTTTTTTTTGTTGTTGTTAAAAATTATCATTTGACTGGTAACCTTATATTAGCATGAACCTCTTATCATAAATATCTGGAGCACAAGCAAAGGCAGGTGTCTGAATCTGAAAGAAAGAAAATGTTATCTCTGTAAACAATCCCAGTTTTTATATTTCAGAAGACCTGTACATCTGGAAGGTATGAATACACTTAATACACTATGAGATCAGCAATACTGAATTGTCATAGCCATATGAAAACTTTTGTTTCTTAATTTAGTTTTGTACCAGAACATCTTTAAATCAGAAAACCTCATTGTCCTGTTTTAGAAAATTTAACCTGTTGATGAACACATTATTTTGAACAAATAAACTCTCAAATCATAATATAACAATAAACAATAAACAGAACATGTACTACATTTATAAAACCAATTTTAACATCATTTTGGCCAGCTGGCAACTTTTGGTGGAAGCATACCAGACAAACGTTTTAAAAATCCAAAAATGCAAAAAGAAAATTTATTGAGCTCAAATAAAATAGTTGGGCACACAGAAAAGCAAAACATAGACAAATTTATTTTAAAAAAATCAGAGTGCACTCATATATATTGGCCAAATTAAATTATAGTAACTCTTATAATTTTAGAAGTTTGTAATTACAAATAGACTAGTCAGAATTATTTGTAGATCAATAGCAGAGATCTCTTATAAGAATTTGGAAGAAACAAAAAATAAATTCCTTCATAAAAATACTGACAACTTTTATATTTTCCTTTTATGTAGCTTCCAGCTCAGTCATCTCCATACCTTCTATCACATACTCAAACCTTTCTTTTACTCTCTTAGCATTCTCTCTGTAAGAATATCATTTATATAAATTTCCTTTGATATATCTTAGTCAAAACTTATTTTGACCCCTTGTTCCTGGGTTGTTACAATTACGCCCAGTTTCCCACTAGCTGTAAATGCTGCAGCCATTTGTGATCTAAGAGCAGAGACCCTCTTTGTATGTGGAGAAAGAGAAAAGCGTGCTTCAGGATAAGGTTTTTGTCCCAGGTGTTTTGAGCCAGGGCACCCAGCTTGTGTTTTCCACTGTGGCTTACTCAGCTTACTCGATGTTTTGATAAAGCAGGCATTTACATTTCTCCTTTTAGATAGTAATTTTGATTAATCATCACTCAGGAGTTTGTAGTGCACAAGAAATGTTTTATGCACATCAGTTTAAACTGAAAACCAAAAGTATAAGTGCCAATTAGTCAAAATTTGCAATTAGATTTCTCCTGTAAAACTTTCCTAGATGCTTGCAGGCAGCGCCAGGCTGGTGACGTCCAGGCTGGCCATTGGGGCAGCACTCGCACCATGCACAACCAGTTTATATATGGAAACTAATTTGGGTGCTCAGGCTTTTCATTGACAATATTTCATACTCCATTGATTACCTGGGGGTCGAGCGACCCTTTAGCTAATCATCCCACATTGAATGTGGGCCATTCAAGCTCACAGAAGTTTTGGAGCTTCACTTTTTATCTTAACTCTATAATCCACTTTGAACTTATCAAAATTGTTAAGCATACATTTTAAAACAGTTGACTTACTACCAGCAGAACCCATTATGTCAATGACTTGGACAACACAGTAACCCACAATTACAATTTATCTAAGCAAGTCCTGTCCCCTCCACTTAATCTGAAATGCAAATAAAATTTTGAGACTAACAAATGCTCTCCTGCCAGCAGGTTGAATTCCTCTGGTAACAGTGACTTGGAAGCGCAGGCGCAGGGGGCTGGGTATGGACGCAACACAAGGGAGCACGCACACACACAAAAACAGACAATCCCGGGAACAATAACCATACCTCTCCAGACCTCAAATTTAGAACAGATTCAGAGGATGACCTCTGACAGATGGCAAAACACCGCATCCGGTGGCCTAGCTCTCACAGGTTTAAACAAAATAGATGCTAGCACAGAACAGATACCTGGACCAGCCTTGGGCAAATTGCCTTGGGCAAATTGCCAAACCAGAAACTGAATTACAAGCGCGCTTATCTTGGTTGGGAGGTGGGAATTCAGTTGTCTCTCTCTCGTAGCCTTGCGTCCTGCCTTGCAGCTGATCTGGGGGGGGCCAGCTGAAGATCAGCTTTTTGGCGCCTTGGCCCCCCAAGGGTTAGCTGCCAGGCAAGGAGGCACCGAGGCTCCCTCTTTATTGTCCATGGTGGGTGCTGTGGAACAAAAGAGGTTAGTGGAGCCAAACAAAGACAAACAAACACTAAGACCAAGACAATAGACAAATGCCGGTGTACAAAACTTTTCCAAAAGAGGAAGTGAAAGAATTACAACCAGGGAATCCCCCGCTGAATAGACCCTCAGGAGCCCATGAAGTAGGCTCCTAGAGTCTATGAAGAAACACGATCGGGGAATCCCCCACTGAATAGGCCCTATGGACCTATAATCTCCGAGGCGTCCCCCGGGGGTTGTGGCCTGTGGCTCAAAGAGGGTGCCTATGGCATTCACCTAAGGACTCACGTCCCTAGGTGCAAGCCACGTGGATCAAGAAGCTCACGCTTCCTGAAACTGACCACACTAAGACACAAGAGATCAGGATCCAAGTAAAACAAAGAATGAGAGATAGGAACGGCCGTACTTACCCCAAGAGGCAGCTGTTGAGGTCTTCCGATGCAGGGGGCAATCCCCGATCTCGCTGGGGCCTCCAAAATGTTAGGGTCGGGACCCCCGCCGCGTGAAGGAAGACTCCAAGAAGCTTTCTCTCATGCAAAGCGCAAGGGGTTTTATTATCCAAGCATGCCTGGGGCTCCCTGAACACGCAGAAACAGTGGGCCACGAGGTTTGTCTGTGCAGGGCTTATATGTCTATAGAACAAAGGGAGGAGGGGTCTTTGCAAGCGCTGTTACAGAAGCAGATAGCATTGGTTAGTTTAAACAGCTTTTTACATTCATTGGGAGAAGACAATCATACGGAAGTTTAAGGCTGGGCGGCGGAGGATGTCTCCTATTTTGTAAATTCCTTAGTCATGGGGTTGTTTTTATCTCGTAACTCAGATCCCTGGTCAGCTCTGTTTTCATTCTTATCTAATTTAGGCAACTTTAAACTGTAACAGCTTAATTCCCCTAACATTGGGAGGAGGAGGACAGCATGGATTGTGCATTCCCAGAAGGGAAAATTCCTCTTACACCGGGAGTCGAACTCAGGACCTTGCACTTGCCAGGCAGGCGCTTATGCCTCTGAGCTATCTCACCAGCCCAAGCGGGCATTCTTTACCACAAAAGCCTATAAAACTTAACTAAATATTAATTTACATGATATATTTTGCTAGTAACTTGATTTTTTAATATTTAAATAATTTTACTAGTACACTCTTGATATACATAATGATCACATTCATTGTAGGGAATTTGTACCTGTACAAGATATATCTTGATTCTTTATTTCCCCCTTCTCCTCCCCTCCCTTCAACCCTTCTTCCCTCCTTATTTACAGAAGTTTGTTTCCATTATTTTCCTTCCATTCTGTTCTTTTCTTTTCCCTTCCTTCCTTCCCCTTTCCCTGTCTTTTGTTTCCCTTCCCATTTGAACATTTTCTTCCTACTTCCCAATATCTATCATCCATTTTGGTCTTTATTTGCACACAAGAGAAACAATGAGATATTTTGATATTGGGCACATATGTGCCCAATTTGTTTCACTTAAAAGTATGATCTCAAGGTGTGTCTGCTTACCAAAAATGTCTCAAGTTTATCCTTCTTTTTGGCAGATTAGTACTCTATTGTATATAAAAACCACATTAAAAAACACATTTTCTTCATTCATCTGATGATGGACATCAATGTAAATCATCATATATATGTGTCACATCCACTAAAAGACATAAACAATCGAAATAGGTGGTAATACATGTTATGCCAGACCACACCCTAAAGAAGAATTCACTGAATTCTTATGTTCTTGTACCTGACCTACAGCTGTGCTTCTGGAAACTTTGCCCAAGTCCTTGGAAATCCCTTAGCTTCAGGATCTCTATTTCAGTCATCCTGTCCAACCCACTTCCTCTATGCTCTCCTCAATACCTTTGAAGTAACCACCAATTCCACAATAACTGCCAAGTTTCTTTCTGGAAAGCAATGGGCTATCAGTGGTGTGATTTCCAACTGAGACTTTCTCTTCTCCAACCCTAGCCAGATAAGTTGTGTGAGGTCTGAAAGTACCAGCAACCATGGGTTCCATGCTCTGGGGACAGAATCTCTGGTTTTCTGTCTTTGAGTGATCAGGCAGTTTGTGACATCTCTCCATGTGGAGAAAGGGGTCACCTTGTTACTGATTCATAAGCCTTTCAGACAAACTACTAAATTTGAGGAAGTTCCCAATCATTGACCTGACACATTTTTGACATATTCAGTACTGCATATTATCCTATCAATCCTCCATTGCAACAATGCTGTAACCTAATATCTTTGGGGAATTTTTAAATATCTTCATAATATAATAAATAGCATTCATAATATTTTGTGTCTGTTAAAGTCCCATAATGTCTGCTGAACACTCTGTGAAGATGAAGCTATGTTGAGATTATTACTTGATATAATTCACACGTAATATCCATTTGATCAGTATCATCCTTGAATCACTAATGTAAGCAAATATACATATGGGTTATTTTTTAAAACACTGAGTTTTGAATTAATATATTTTCCTAATTTTTATTCCTTTTGAAGTAGAAACTCTGGTTTTTGTCCTAACTATCCGTTAACCAAAGATTTGTAATGTTATCTGATAAAAAGTGTCTAGAAATCTAAGAGTTTTTTTGTGGATATCTATTGAACCATGGTATGATGGAAATTTTCATCCACTTACCAAGGAACTATACAATGGATTCTACAACAATGGAAATCTTTTTAATATAAGGGCAAAGAAGAAGACACAGAATTAACTATCTTAACAACTTCCATGCTAGTAACCTTAATAGCAAAAGTAGAAATTACTCTATATTAATGAGACTTGTACCATTAATGCATTGCAAAATGATTATTGATAGTAATCACTAATTTTTCAATGGAAATAATGGAATATAATGGGATGAGATATAATAAAAATTAAATTTGTTAGAGAGAGAGAGAGAGATAAAGAGATTCTTAGTGTTAGCCTTTGATCACAGAAATTAGAAAGCTTCTGCTCTACGGAAACCCCTCACTGGAATCCATTGTCCTGGACACAGAGCCAGACCCACTATGTCAGGGACAGTGTGGACATTTAACTGGTGGAGCTGGACTTTCACACAGGTGTGAGGATTCATATAGATGGGAAGTCATACAATTCTATGCAAAGTGTCCATTTTAATCTTACAGTTCTTGGAAATAATTTTCTTCAGGAGCTAAATAGAGATCGTTGTTTCTAAAACACTTAAATACACATGAAGATCTTCTTTCGTTCTACCACTTTTGTTTTCAAACTGTTATCTCAGTTATTTGGAAGCAAGAACAGCAACTTTTGTTCTTATAAATCTAAAGCTGTGACAGCTGGTACCACAAGGTGACATGCGGGAAGCACTGGCTGTCCACTGAAAAAAGCTTCATACTTAGGCATGTAAATTGAAATAAATGAAAATAATAATTCAGAATGCCCTAGGTTACTTTTATATAATGGCTTCTTTAACCCATATAGTCCTGGATAGCAGATCATTTTATCTAATTATAAAACTGAAGAAATCGATGGAGGAGGTAAGTCACTGAAGATTCTGAACTCATTTGCCAAAAACTCACCCCCTGATAACTGAGTTTAAAAGGGAAGAGAGAAAAAGGGTCAAGTAGGTTTCCCAAGAAAAATGTGTGAAAACTGAGGTATGGAATAGTAAGTCAGCTATAGATAGCCATGTCAGAGGGTACTAAAAATCCTTCCTGGCTTCTGGGTAAATATATGTCCCCTCTTTTTGTAACTTAGTCTTATAATTCCAGACAATATTTTTTGAAAGTAAACACATTTTAATTTAAATAGAGTTCATATTAGTGATATTTAATGTAGAAAATGGCCATATATATATATATATATATATATATATATATATATATATATATAAAACCATATATATACAAATAATGAATAGTTACCCATTGAAATATAGCATATCTGCGTGTTGATGGGACAATGGCAAAACTAAGTAAATTCTAATTCCTCATGACAAAGTTATGCAACACTGTGGTTTAAAGGCTAATCTTAGGTGAATATAATGGATTTTCAGCTGACCACAGATTTATAGCAGCCTGGCACCATGAGCTTCAACAATTTATAATTTGTCATTATCGACCTTCTGTAAGTGTTTCAGTATGCCGCATATTCTGAGCATGACGTATAAGAGGGCAAATTTCAATGGTACATATTGTTAATTTTCATATTGGTTCTTTCGGTGTTCCTTCTATACTTAGGTAAAATGCAACTAATTTAATATTAAAATAGTTATAAATTGCTAATTTAGCAGATACAAAAGTGTTGCAGGAAAACGGGCATGTTGAGAGAGCATTGCATTTCATACACAAAAGCCTTTCTTGCCTATGTATGTAGACAACAACATTCATGCAGAGTTCTCTTCTATTTTATCAATTGTCTTCACCTCTGTACACATATTATTTATTCCAATTATACTTCCTTTTGTTCTCCATGATTGCAAATAAATATTCTTAGATATTCTATCCTGTGTGCTCTTAGATGGTTTAGGAATATTTTTGAGCATTCATTTTACATTTTTACTGGGCTATATAAAATTAGTTGTGAAAATCCAATCAATTACTAATTGGTGCAACTCAATGCATAGTGTGTTCATCATTTTTAAAAATTGATGTTCAATTTTTTAATTGCAAATGTTCAGAAAATTTCAATAAGAAAAATAATTATTACCATAAGACTATGGCAGTGTCCAATTATCAGGATAAATGATCTTTTATTTTCTTATTTTCAATTTTGCCTATAAGATATATGGGGTATAAAAGAGTTTTAGAAGCAGACCTGAGTTTACCGTACACTGCAGACACTGTGTGTGACACTGGACAGGTTAACTTCTCTTTATTTCAGATGTCTATACAAAAATAAATAAATAAGGGCCGGTGATATAGCTCAATGGCATAAATGCCTGCCTGGCAAGCGCGAGGTCCTGAGTTTGACTCCCGGTACCCACATTAAAAAATAATAATAATAAATAAATAGATAAATATATAAATAAATAAAGAGATTTAATACCTGACTCAAATCTTTCTGTTATTTTAGAAATTATAAAGTCGGCATAATTTATTTTTTTAAAGAAATAAGTCTCACAAAATGTGTACTTTTGCTTTGGAAAACCACATAAAGGGGAATAAAACAATGATTCCAATTTTCATAATTAAATTTTATTTTGATGTACAGTGAACTTATTTTAATATTGCGATATCATTTTTATCCAGCAAGCAAAAAGAACACAATTTGATAAAAAGGTCACGTCTTTTATCGCTTTGTACACAAATATGCTTGAAACTGTCTCTAAGAAACACTTACATCTTCTGAAATGAAGTATTCGTCTCCTCTGAGAGAACTATTTCATATGCACAAGGGTCTCTCTGCCCACCTGGAAGTAGTATATGATAAGCATGACCAGTGTGACCCACATAAGATCCAGACCAGAAATACTGGTGAATAATATATTGACATCTCGTGAATAAGGACAACTTCTGGGATAGAACATCTTGAGTTACTTTTTGACATTTAATAGATATTCCATATCCAAGGTTATGTTTTCTTTAGGAGAAAGAATCACTTGCTAATATGTTGCTGAATGATAATCTGTAGGTAACAAATTATGTAAAATGTAAAATATTTTTATGAAATATTTTTTTCTAGGAGATGGAGACTGATGGTTAATTTTATATGTTAACTTGACTGAACATACTGTCCAGTTATTTGGTCAAATACTAAGCTTTGTTGTTGTGAAAGCATTTTGTAGATGTGCTTCAAATTTAAAATTAATTGAGGGCCGGTGAGAAGCTCAGCGGCATAAGTGCCTGCCTGACAAGCGCAAGGTCCTGAGTTCAACTCCTGGTACCCACATACGAAAAAAGGGCCGGTGATATCGCTTAGCGGCACGGTTGCCTGCTGGTGCATGAGGTCCTGAGTTAGACCCCCAGTACCCACAAAAAAAAAATTTAATTGACTTTAAGTAAAGGAGATTCTCCTTAATAATGGGAATATTACTCAATTAGGCAGCTAAATAGACTTAAAGAGGAAAAATAGATTTCTCAGAGAAGAAAAAAAAAAAAACTACTTCAAGAATGTAACAGAAATTCTACTTAAGCTTTCAGCCTACCAGGCTTTAAAATCATATCAGTTTGATTTCTTAAAATTCTTCTCATGGGTATCTCTCCAGCCGAAAATCTCCATTGACGAAAGATCCAGTATTCAGTTGCATTTGATATCTTAGTTATTTTTGACTGCTATAATAAGATTTCATAGGTGGGATGGTGCCAACAACAAACATTTCTTTCTCACTTTTCTGAAGATTGGTAAGTGCAAAGTCAAGGAACAAGGCAATTCACTTCTTGGATAGGGTCCTCTTTCTGGCTTGCAGACAGCAGGCTTCACAATGTATTGTCACATGGAAGAAATTAGAGAGCAGGAAGCAAGCATTCTTACATCTTTTGTAAGTGGACTCTTATCTTAAAGTAAACATTTGATCTTCAAAACCTAATTACATCCCGAAGGCCCCATCCCCAAATGCTGTCACAATTGGGATTACGATTTCAACATATAAGTGATAGCAATATTGAGGCACAAATATCAAGTCCAGAACATGTGATAATAGAGACCATTCAATAGCAAAAAACAGGAGACTAGTGAAGTTCAAAGACTTTCGTGTCCCTATTGAACAACACATAATGTCACCAATCGATCTGTTAATAAGGTAAAGGGAAGGGCTCCAAGTTCCTGCAGTAAGAAAGAATGCTCTCTGGGTGTATTTTTGGTGTGCCTCCCAAAACAGGTGTTAAAAGTGAGATTCTAGGCTCAGAAGCATTAAGGTAGGTCTTTCAAGGCAGAGAACTGATTGACATTGGGAGAATTTATTATAAAATAGTTTAGAATTGGTAGGGAGAGCAGAGAGGCGTATTGAAATAAGTTTCTTGATAAAAGAATTGTTGCATAATTAGAGAACTGCTCATCCTGGCCTTCAGATTGTTGTAGTCAATAAATCAATCTGTAAAAATTTTCCAAAGCATTGCATGAAATCCTTTATTGGTTTAATCTTATTTTCCCCATAAATTTTCCTGAAATGTAAAGCTAGTCTATGCTGCTACAGTAAGTATAAAGCATTATGTTAAGACAGACAAACTCAGTGGTTATTTTCTTTGGTTTGAATTATTTTCCTTTGGTTTGGATAGGAAGCAAAGAGAACAACATTGCTAGAAAAACAAAAAATCTATCACTTCCATACTTCTAATCTTTTTCAAACCTATGGTCTATAGAACAATAAGATAAGCCAGAACTAAGAGAAAAGGAAGAAGCTGTGAGATGGTTGAAAGATTGTTTCCAAATTCCTACTGGATTGTATTTCGCTACTAATAGGAATCTAAATATTTCTTATTATTGTAATATGATCATTGATATGCCTGTTGCACTATTCATAGATTTACAGAAGTTGTGGTCTTCTGATCAAGTACGAAGTTCAGGGGTTTTAGAAAAATGAATTAGTTTTCTAATTTTATCCTAGAGTTCATTTTTCTTAACACATCAGTGATGATTAAAGGTAATAATTCTCAGATCTTCCTTATATAGAGTTGTATGGTTAAACTTTCATTCAGTGGATCCTATATAGGGCCTGACATAAATGAATTTTAGCCAAACAAAGGAAAACAAATTATACTAAAAGTACTCCATGGAAAATTCCATGTTATAATTATCACTTCACCATTGTTTACTCAGTATCAGAGTAAATATCACAAACACAAAAGTTATGGCAATGTAGGGGCTTCCCCCATCTCTTTTTTCAGAGAGTGGTGTGGATTAACAGTGCCAGCGGCCTGTCTCTGAGTCTATCGTCACTTTCATGGCAAAGGACAAGTTGGCCTCCGTTCTTGGCAGGGATGCTAAGGCCGGCCCATTTTGTAAGACATGGGACTCTTTGGATGGAGGACTTGCTGAAATATTTTTAGCAGTTTCTTCTAACACCATTGTCTGTACTCCCTTTCCTCTCTCCTTTGATGAGATCAGACCTACTTAACTGCAAAATGAGGTGGCTCTTTCAGACCTCTTCAACTGCCTTCCCATTTTCCATCACTAGTATTTTCACCAACAAATCCCTTTCCTGTCTAATCCCATTTGGAAGTAGCTTTCCAAAGGATTCCTACTGATTGTATACTTCTCTAAGATTTGTTTAAATGAAGTGGTAACTTCAGTTTTCTGTTTTGAATAATGAATTTTACATGATTTTCTCAGACATTTTTGAAGTCCTTTGTGTTTCCAAACAAATCTTATGCTTCTATTCCCATGACTAGCCATACGATCATAAGCTAGAATTTTATTCATCTGAGCTTCTTAATGGCAGAAAACGTGTGTCTTTGTTTAGCACACTGTCTGGTACATAATAGGAACTCAATAAACAGTTTTCAATGTATTCCCCCACTGTGTGTGAATGTACTCATTAGGGAATAAATGTCTCTCAAGATATAATATATGAGATATGCAATATATTTCAATTTCCTTCTAAAGTTCTTATTTTCTGTCCAATACAACCTTAATTAAATATATGAAACAGAAAAACCAAAACTGGAGACAGTTAAAATTGTTGGATGTATTCAGTAACTATGTCTTATTCACATACAAAAACAGAATGCCAGAATTCATGATACAGAAAATGTTTATTTAAATATATGTGAATGAAAAGGGACTAATGACAGAATTTCTGAATGACAGTAACAGAAGTGATTTTAAGCACTGGCATAAGAATTAAATTCTAGCTATTGGCCTAATGAAAGGATAAAGTTCCATCAGGTGCAGAGCTGAGCATGAGAATGTGGGAAATATTCAGTAAGTTGACCCAAAAAAGCAAGAGCCAAAGGCTGATTTTTGGAAACCAGTTTACTGGAAACGTGGGGTAGAAAAGTAAGTTGGGCGGTAGAAGCTAGATCCATATCTCAGAGCCTGAAAGCCAGTGCTTCCATGATCAAAATATCCAAAGCCAGTGTTGCCATATCCAAGAGATCCAATATAATTTGTCTGGCGAGGACTGGAGGAGATGAAATTATTTGGGCGGAAAAAGGATGTTTGGAAGGATCTGGTCCTAGTACAGGATATCTGGTTATTGATGGGCTCGCAAAAGCTCTCCTGTTGTCCACCATAGACGGAGGAGCCCAGCTGGTAGGCCTTTGGACCGATGATTACATTGCTGGGGTAGACAGAATTATAGGTGGAAATTGAAGGCCTCAGGAAGCCTCCAAGAGATTGGGAGGAGAAATTTGCACAGCTGATGTTGTAAGACATGTTGTCAGGATATCTGAGTTCAGCTGGGGTGCAGGAAGGAGTGTGTGAGTGTGACTGACACTATCCGTGCTGGGTACTTATATACCTTAGAAATGGGTGTAATCGCATATGGTCATCTTAATGAAAATACTTAATTAGGCTTCAGTAAAAATAAAATATGTTAACCTTCAAAGACATTTTTTTATGAACGCAAACTTTTAAATGAAAGAATTTCATTAGTTTTTCAAAGCAATTGTTCACGGAAAAAAAATGCCCATCTCAATCATCTACCTTGGATAGAAGGAAAACTACCACAATTGTATCTATATGATTGAAGTGTTATTCATTCTGTCATTTAAAATATTAGATCAAATGGAAAATACTTTGAGAATTCTGTTGTGTTTAAAGTTCCAACATGCACTTTGAAGGAGACAATTATATTACTCTAAGTTTAGGAACCCAATTGAGCACAAAAAATAAATTCTCATTATATATTCCTTTTCCCAAATCTTGTACATTTTATGAAAGAAACCACACCTTAATTGATAGGAATGCTAAGTGAGTAGATAGTAAGTTTGGGTTTAGTTTTCTTGTAACACAAATAGCCAAATTACTTTTGTGTACGTATTTAAGAATGAATGATCCAAAGTCTGAGGAGTGAGTGCTTTGAAGATAACATTGTAATTCCTTTCTCTGAACTCCACTTTCTTTCTTCCTTTTTTGTTTCCATGAAGAAAGTAATCATTAGGTACAGCAAACATGTACTGATAAAAATACAAAATTAAATAAAATACACTAAAATATAATCCTCCAAATCTGAGGAGGATAAAAATGTCAGCAATAAGTTCAATAAACTTGATTAGCAAATACTCTCCATCCCCATAAAGTTTCAGTAGTCTTTGCTGGCATTGATATTATTGAGGATAAAATAACATGCACTATACAGAAAGAATGGAAGAATCAAGGATCTGAAGAATTCAAAGTTACAAATAAATTAAAATGTGAATGAAAAAAGGTACAAAACCAGATGGTAATGTGAAATAGAAAATGAATGCCTTTGGGATATCTGAAGTGGTACATTTGTCAAGTGATATACATATTCTTCACAAAGGACTAAGCGGTGTGAAGACTTTGTGGACTTTCCTATAATGTTTTTTTAAACAAACATAAGTAGAGGTAATGCATAACTCTAAGAAATGGCTTAAAAATATTTGTGAATAGACAAAATTCTTAAGCTATGCATACTCAAAACTAACAAATTGTATAATGAAAATGAGTTAAAATTCGTTCCATGAAGAATTAGGGTTCTACTTAATAGTAGAAGATTTAAGGAAAATCTAAAATGATCTGCTTTGGTAGATAATAAGATTTCCATCCAGGGTGCTGGAAATATTTGATGATGATGATATAAAGGGATCAGGTTATATCAGTCAGATACAAGACTAGAAATCTTTGCCAAACTCTCTTTCAAACATTGATTTTATCAGCCTGAACATTTGGAGTGGACAAACTGTCCTCCAATCATATTTCACTTGTTAGGTAACACAGTTTGTCCTTTGTTTCTAAAATAAACAATTCTTGTTTATTAGGGCTCTTAATTATAAGTAGCAAGAAACATTCTGACAGTTTCCAAACCTTCCTGCTTTATTTGTCAATAAAATATTGAACATCAACCGCCACATAAATATTTAATTCAGCTAAAATGAATATTCTTGCTTGTTTCAATGTCGTCTGTTCTTAGGTAAAACATCTTGCTGGAAAAATATTCTGTGAGATCAGATGTAACTGTGAACACTCTTTTCTCAAAAAAGAAAATGGGCACTTTCGCATCCAAACACTTTTGCTCAGAGTGGAAAGACAATGTTTTTCTATGACACAAACGAATCAAACGGCACAGAGGCCACAGAAGATATAAGCCTCGATATCCACTCTTCCTGCAGGCGTCCATCTTCATTACCTTATTGCAGAGTTAGAACACAGGTCTTGAAATAATAAAAAAATATGATCCTTATTTTAGAAAAATTGTAATACTTGTCAGAAGCACCTGAAAACAACTTATGTCAAAGTGATGCATTGTTTTCTGAGGCAGAGGAAGAACCTCCTTAAGATGCTTCCTTTGGTCCAACACTTCAAGGCATTTACTCTACGTACTTTCTTTAGAACAAGAATATCTCCCAAATTCTGGGGAATTCTTCCAGTGGGAAACACTATTTCAAGATAAAAATACATTATGGACTTTTCCAACATGTTTTCTTCTCTTTCTTTCTCTCTCTCTCTCTTTTGGCTTTTTCAGTATGCTAGATGAATAATTTCAACATTTCAAAGTAGCATAAAAGAATTCACAGTATTTAGCTTACAGTACAGTAAAGACACAAAGAAAAGCTAAGATTTGTTCTTAAAAACACACATACTGTTTCAAACATAAGTACAAAAAATAAGAACCTCAGTTAATTTTTCATAAAGTCATTTGTATGGAGGACCAGTTAAAATAGGAATCTGTATACAGTACTGCTTGTATGATATTGCATATCAATACTGCTGCTTTCTGGTGACATTATTCATTTAGTAAGTTTGCCACTTTGCAGCAAAAATCAATGTATTTCTTTTTCATTTCTTTGTTTAAAAGAAGCAACTATGAATAGATCAGTTAACAACTTTGCTAGCCATATGGCAACAATTTTGAGGCAGATTGTGAAACTGGTATCAATTATTTTTAATTAGGCGGCTTCCCTTAGCCCAGACACTATCTACCTCCAAAGCAGTTCTCTGAGTGAGCCAAAGGGCGGCCTCTGCTCAGGGAAGATGAATAATGGCTTTGAAGATCCAACTCTATTACATGAATTCCAAAGCCACAAACATTATCATGCTTTCCTATTGTAAAACCACAAAAACTACATATGGGTGACTATGATCATCTTTTCAATTCAGTTAACAGCAGCCAGTACCTTGTTTTCATGGGCCGTGGGGATGACACACCCAAGGGTAAGGGTATATAAAAGCCCCAGCGCGAGGAGCGACATTCAAATTCAGAACATTGTCTTCTAGAGTCCTTTCTCCTGTCGACATGTCCTACGGCTGCTCCTCTGAAAACTTCTCCCGCTCCTTTGGGGGCTACCTGCAATACCCAGCCTCCTCTGGTGGCTTTTCCTATCCCGGCAACCTGGTCTACCACGCTGATCTCCAAGCTCCCATCACCTACCAGCTGGACTCCCCTCTCTACAGCGGATGTCAGGAGACCTTCTCTGAGCCCGCCAGCTGCCAGAGGTCCCACGTGGTGTCCAGCCCCTGCCATACATCCCATTTCCGCCCGAAGATCTCCACCTTGGGCAATATCAACCAAACGACTTTCTCAGGATCTCTGGGCTTTGGGTCGAGGGGCTTCCAATCTTTTGGCTGTGGCTCCCCATCACTGGGCTTTGGATCTACTGGTTTCCAATCGGTGGGCTATGCACCCCGCACTTTCTCATCCCTAAACCGTGGATCCAACTTTTACCGCCCAACCTACTTCTCTTCTAGAAGCTTCCAGTCTACTTCTTTCCAACCTACCTGTGGATCTGGCATCTATTAGCCATATATTTTAGGAATCAGAATTTTAAACATAATACCTTCTACCTTAAGATTGATGCTATCGCTTGATCTCCTATCTTTTCATTAGCTAGATATTGGTCTTCTACTTTTATCCTTATGGATTTGGCATGATTGGAATTCCAGGAATAGTAAAATATATTCATTGGAAAGATACCAAAATTGATCTATTATCCCTATAGAACTATGTAATAACTGAAGCAGACTTTTTTCTTAATGTATCTCTTAATTATTTTCCCTAGCACATTTGTCTTAAGTTTTACAGTGAAAAATGTTATAAACTTAAATAAAACTATTATCTGACGTTTATATGTCTTGGGATTTTATTATACTTTCTCTTTGTCTTCAAAACTACTTCTAAATATCTGCCTAAGATTTCTGTATCTTGCAATTATCATTAAAAAACTTAACCTAAAAAGAATGAAATCAACTTTTTTGATTTGAAAGAAGTTATTATCTTTTATGTTAACTCCATGAATATCTTCACATAGTAAAATGAACAGTACACATTTTTAAGACAACAAATGAACTTAAAGCAGTACCTATCATTTACACAGTTGTAAATAGTACATAAAATGTAAAATGGTTATAATTTATAAGAAATGTTAAATTGACTGTAAGACATTATTTTTGAAGGAAGATTCCTCTTTTGAAATATATGCAAAATTGAAGCATGAATACCCAGTACAAAGTTAGGTATTAGTGTGTTAGATTTGGTGAAGAGTCCAGTTCCCATAGCCTTACTATCAGGTAAAAATTTAAGTCTCTGCATGAAATCTCTAACATATTTATTAGCAAGCAGGTCAAACATTTTCAATATAATTGTTCTGTAAATTTCATGAAGTCTGAATTTGCTCTTTGTTTTTCATTGTTTAGTTAGTTAGTTTTTTGAAAGAAAAAAGAAATCTTTTCAAGGCCAATGTAAATATTGTCTTGTTGCAGGATTCAGCTAAATATCCAGGCAGTGAATAACACATGAATATTCAGTTATGGCTCAAATATTTTCCCATTTAAACCAGGGATAACACTATTAAAAGCAGAGATGATGATCTACATTCTTATTCACAGGATCCCCATATGTCTTGATTTATTCTTTTTTTTTCAACATACAATGTTGTTTAAATAGTCTCAGAGTTTTACTCTTCGGATATAACCAGTAATCTCATATAAATGATGATTGCTTTAGGGGATCCCCACTTTGCTTTACCACGGATGCATCTGGTGGTGCAGAAGGTGCTTGCACAGTGAAAAAATTTCACTTCAAACCATTGTTAAAACCTAAAGAAGGGCCAGTGATATAGCTCAGCGGCACTAGCGCCTGCTGGGCGAGGTCCTGATTTTGGTTCCCACTACCCACATAAAAAAAAAAAACAAAAAACCTAAAGAAGATGAAACATCCCTCCCAACTGTCATTTTCCTTTCAACATATAGAGAGATCACATGTAAAACAAATTACACTCAACTACAAGGTATAGGAGAACCTACACTTTAAACAAATGACCCTTGTGGTTGCCCCTTCCATCTAACCTAGCCAGTAGTGCTGTGGCCTGTTCCAGCCCCAGGAAGACACAATACTGTCCACTAAGCCACCAGTAGGTGGAGGTAGCAGGAAATTTGAGAGTTACTGGTTAGGCGTACATGGAATACGGGCACCTAAGTGGTAAAATTGGTTCTGCCTGAGAATATGAAGGGTGATCTAAATGCCTTTGCTAGAGTGGTTTGGGCATATACTGTGTTGTTTAAATAATCCATGTTTATTTTATAATTTGGTAGCTGTACTTCTTTTGTAAAAAACGATCCTTTTATAAACAATATCAAAAAGGAAAAGTTGGGTCCGGTGAGATGGCTCAGCGGCGTAAGCGCCTGCCTGGCTAGCGCGAGGACCCAAGCTTGACTCCCAGAACCCACATAAAAGGAATGGGCCGGTGATATCGTTCAGTGGCACAGGTGCCTGCTGGCGCGCGAGGTCCTGAGGTCGACCCCCGGTACCCACACACACACACAAAAGGAAAAGTTCATTTGTATTGAAAAAAATTGAGTACTACTACTACTACTAAAACAAGTTAACAAGTTGATGGTGAGTACATAATCCATATAGCAATTCAGTGGCATTTATTATTCACATGAGAGTGTGTAAATAAACATGTGAAAATGACTAATTTTACTGAAGACATACTAGTATCTATTTCAAAGAAATGTCATAAAGAACTGCTTCGAAAGATGATTATTTATAATTAGCAGTTGCAAAAAAATATATTTCTGTATTACTCTGACCCAAAATTTTTCATTTAGGTTAAGAAATAGTTTTAAATCATTTTTTTATATGCCCGTACCGGGAGCTGAACTCAGGACCTTGTGCTTGACAGGCAGGTGCTTATGCCACTGAGCCATATCACCGGCCCCTAAATCATTTTTATTCATGTTAAGTCCTAAGTTTTCTTGTGCATGTACAAAAAAAAAAAAAAAGAAGCAATAGTGATGATATTCTATTAACAGAGAAAACTTTTTCACTAAGGGTAAAATAAAGTTAGTTTTCTACCAGAATTGTAGAATGTTTCAAATATAAAATCATCTCCAATGATTTGATTTCTTTACCTGGTTCAAAGAAACCAAAAGAGCTACAGAAATTTGAGAATTTTTTGACAGTGCTAAATGTAACATTTTTTTTAAAGTTCAACAGTGAGGATACAATTATTTGTTATCTCAGTAACAGTAGAAAACACAAATTTTGTTGAAAGATAACATCATGGTAAAGACAATAAAGTTACAATCAAATGAAGAAATACATTTGCAGTTGTGTTAAATGTGTAACTCACTACTGTATTATCCAAATAAGTTTCCATGTTCTCCCAATTAATATGAAAAGTGTCATTTTAAAAATGCAAATAAAGAAAATTATATGTATTTTAAATTATGCTAGCAATCAGTGTTTTTCCTTACCTTGTCAATCAGGGCTTTCACTTCCATCTATTGTATTATTATCTTTAAGCCTTCATTTTGTTGATTTTTAAGTCATTATTAGTGTTATTTGGTAAAGCAAAGTGTATTTACACAGCTTTCTTCTGTCATTTGTTTGAATTAAATATTCTTCCATGATAGATCTTTTTCTCACACCCTATTCTATTTCTGCACCCCATCATAGTATTTACCCAATGATTGTTCCATGATTTTGCTCTGACTGGCCCCACTCTCCTCCAGTCTGACTCACCAAAATGGGATCTGGTTTATAGTATTAGTGAGATATCACTAGAGTTTGGCAATTCCACTACTCTTGTTCATATTTTTTAATATTATTTTTTAAAAGGGCGCAATATCTACCATCTAGAGTAGTAAATCTGAATAAGTTAAATGGTAGGAATAATGATAATTTAAACTAATAATATAAAATTTGTCATAGCACATGATTTCTCTGTCATTTGGTATAATTGTTAATACAAATGTTTATGAAGTAAATTATGTTAACTTCCTTGGAGCTCTTGACCCAAGCTAAGTTTATTTTTATTTTTATTTTTTATTGTGCATATTACCTGTGAAAAAATACATTAAGCTAATGAGATACATACAATAATAATAATAATAATAATAATAATAATATTCAGGAGAAGCAATTTCCATAGCACCAGAACTAAAGACTAGCAGTTGTATATTAAAAATAAATAAACAAAAAGTTCAGGAAAGAGCAGCAAGACAAGATTCCCATAGCAGTTCAGATTCTGCTAGGTCCTTAATCAATAAAAACTTCAGAAATTTTCCAATCCTTTTTAAGTCTGCTTTTGCTCATTTCTGTAAAGGTCCATAGTTTATAATCTTTGTTTGTTTCACGGGGATGTTTTAATATTGAATGAAAATTGCATATCTTATATGCTCTGATCCCAGGAAAGACTGTGGTCAAATCCTTCTTTCACTCGGTGCTGGGGTGCCTCAGAGGTCACCCTAGAAAAATGAAGCATCCCACCCTGATTCCACCCTTGCTGTCATGACGTTGCAGAAAATTACACTTCATAGATATTGTTCAAACAATGAAAAATAGAAGCTAATGAAGAAACGCTTGTTGTTGATCAGATCCTAGAGTGGACAATTACACGTCATCCTGTAGCTCCTAAAAAGTCCAGCATTGCATCTCAGCGCTCACTATAAAATCAGCTAAAAATCACCCTTTTTTGCATCTTCCTCTTTGATTGTTTCACCTTCTATGGTGCCCTGGGATTTGTTTCCTTGGATCTTGTGCTAAATGCACTGTATCTATCTTCGATAGTTTAGCTCTGCATCCAAGGCTTCAGGATCTAGATTTAGAATGCTGAATAAAATGTTTGCTCAATCCTGCTCAGGTGTGCCACTCTCAGCTTCTCTGAACTTGTTCCTTGGAGAAGCATCATGAGGTTACCTGTACATACACCATAAAGCTAGCTAGTTCCAACTAAGATCATGGTGATTCCCTGTGCAGATGTTTACAGATGAAGTTTAGGGATACCACAGCTGTAGGAGACAGGGATTCTGGCAATTGTGTCAACCAAAGAAGAGTAAATTGTCTATCATTATTTTTCTCTTAACTGAAAACCAACAAGCCTGAAACACTAGATCTTTGTAAGTATTTGTCTAAGTATTCAGCTCACCTTATATATGATACTTATTGTTCACATTTCTAATGTCTAATAATTTCATTGTCTTCCTGTGTTAGGAGAAATGTATGCTCTTCAGTCTCAGGCAATTTTCACTGTTACTGAGATGACTGTGCACATGCAAGTGATGGTTATACAAGAAATTATTACTCCTGGTAGAGAACACGCCCAATACCAACAGATATTTACTAAAATAAAAAAAAAAAAAATTTATGTTCCCAAAACCTAGTTACAGGGTCCCATTGATCTTGATTATATAAAGCTATGGCCAAGACAATAATAATGTAAACAACATGTATAATTGCTAGATTACATAACTTTATTAGGTAAAATTTTAATTTTCAATTTTTTGGATGAAAATCAACACACTTTTGAGGAAAGAATAAAAGGTAGTGTAAGTGCTGGGAAGGAAAACGGAGCCAGTATTGAGTGTAAAATCTGAATTGAATATTCATAGAACATAGGCACTTAACAAGTGAATCCATAAAAGCCAGAGCCACAGGTAGGTTTGTAACAAGAAGATCGGAAGGTTCTAGAAGCTAAGTAAGATGGGCGACAGAACCCGGATCCATAGGCCAGGGAAGGGAAAGCACGGACTCCGTAACTCAGGGGTCTGAAGCCACTGGAGCCACAGCCTGAGGAGTAGCAGCTCCTTGACCCAAACCCCAGGGAGCGGAAGCTGCCGGACCCAAAGCCCAGAGACCCGGAGTAGGTCGTCCGGCAGGGACTGCAGAATGTGGAGATTCTGGGGCGGTAGCAGGGCGTCTGGCAGGAGCTGGACACCACGCAGGACCTCTGGCAGCTGGCGGTCTCAGGGAAGCTCTTCTGACAGCCGCTGTAGAGAGGGGAGTCCAGCTGGTAGGTGATGGGAGCTTGGAGATCAGCGCTGTAGACCAGGTTGCTGGGGTAGGAAGAGCCACAGGAGGAGGCCGGGTATTGCAGGTAGCCCCCAAAGGAGCGGGAGGAGAAGTTCCCAGAGGAGCAGCCGTAGGACATGTTGAGAGGAGGGGTGAGATCAGCTGAGTGTAACTGAGAAGGCTGTGAGTTCTAATGTCACCTTCTGGACAGGAGCATTTATATACCCTCAGAATCAGGTGTGGTACCCAACGGGTCATCCTCGACATATTCATACTCTGTTGTTTACAAATGCTTACCTCAGTAGTCTCTCCCTAATTGCAGTTGCAGTCGAATAGTTTCCTACATAGTATATTTATGGGTTCTATAAAACTATTGTTACCGAGAAATCCAGTGAACCCCTCCTACATCAGAAATGCTATGACTATTCTTTATTGTTGCCTATTTCATCATGGCAAGGGAAGCCCTTCATAATTCACTGTCTTATGATGCCTGCCTTATTTCCTGTTGTCCACATTTGGCTTTGCTGGTGGGATTTTTTCTGAAAACTGAAGAATAAGATAGTACTAATTTTCCTGTTATAATTGATCAGTTTCCACCTGAATGGGAGCTTTCATCAAAACAATCCATTTTGTCACCATGCATTCCCATTCTTCAAAATTACTTTATAGCAATGTATTATGGCAGTGGCATAAAAATATTACACCAAGTACTACAATTACATAATGTGTCTCACAATCACCAAGATACCAAAACTAGAAAGAAGAAAAGAAATTATGAGAGAGACGTCTAGGGATTCAAAAAGATCTTGATGTATACTTAAAGAAAAGGTAACCATGAATGGCAGAATTGAAACATTTTCTGAGAAATCAATCTGGATTCATCCTTCCACAGCCAAAAGCTATTGCATGGAAGAAACAATTCAAAGACCAAAATGATTAGGCTCAGGAATTTCAGATTATTTTCCTACTGCACTATTCATCTTGTCCCAGTGGCTCCATAATCAAAACTTTGACAAATTAGCTTATTTTAGGAATTTTGATATATTTCCCTTTTATCATTGACATTTATATTTATATCCCTTTAAGATGTGTCTGTCCTTTCATGGTGGGAGTTTCCAATGACTTTCTTCCACCTGTATAGCCAGGTGTACCGGAATTTTTCTGTCTAAATGTGCAGTTTCCTTCCCTGATCTCTTTTCCTTTGCAGAGTAGATGACTATTTCTCTGAATATTTTTCTATTTTCTCTCTTTAATCACCCCCCCATTTTTTCTTTTCTTTTTTTTTTTTTCTCTGTTTAAGTTTGAGGTTTTTCTTGTTTTTGTTTCTTGGTTGGTTACTTTTATGGTGCGTTAGTTGATTTACCTCAGGAGAACTATAGATTCTACGTTGAAAAGGAAGTTTGAAACATTTGTCATGTTCTTAGAGCATTATCAGATGCTTCTATATTCACTCAGAAAATATTCTGAGATAAAGTACAACTTAGTTAAATTAAATTCAAGACCAAAAGAAGTATACTGCCAAAATTGATGGAGACATTTTTGTATTTTATTTTCTATTAAAATCTAATAAAATAAATGTTAAAAATGTTAAATGCATGTCAATATAAAAACATATATAATGTTGACCTTCTAGAAGGAAATAAGATGAGAAAAGAAGTAAACACACCTATTCGAATAGCTACTGTGTGACTACTTTCTGTTTTTCAAGAATGAGCACCTGCCTCCTTATTTTGTGCACAGTAAGTAGGCTGAGCATCCCATCAATACAATACTGTAAACACGACTCCTTGTCCAATTTGGTTTTTCTTGTTTCAAATATAACTTGCTAAAATCATCTTGAAGACAAAAATTTAAGAGTTAAATGGGAAGACTGAGTTTGTAAGGCAAAACTGGGAAATCTAGTATTTTTTTTTTTTTTTTCTTTTCAGTTACTCCATTCTCCTTGGTCAAGGACCCTTCTCTGAACCAATTACCTTGAAGAGAGGGATTCTTCCCTTCCCTTTGTCTCTAAGTCTCTAAAACTTTGTCTCCATTGTCTGGAGATAAAAATTTGTAAAAGTCCTGCCTTTAAAATAAATTCATCTCAGAGATTTCAGTATTTCTTCTATATGATATAGACTTCCATCATTGTTTTAGTTGAATTGTTCATCAATAATTAAAAATTATTGTATTTCACATCAAATTTATGTCTTGGAACTATATATCCAGAGGCTTCTGATCTTTTTATTTTTATCTTCCTGTGAGTAGGCTACAGATAGAATGCTTTTAGGTGTTTGAGGTGTGTTTCCAGTACAGTCCCACCCAAAGTGGAACATCACAACTTTTGAAACCTACCTACTTCTCATCCCCAAATTACTAGGTGGGGATTTCGTTTTTAATCAAGAATTTAGATTAGAACCTCACAGGCTAACACTTAAAATATAAAGATTCTCATTAGTCACTACATGTTAGTAGTTATTAGCCAAACATTATGTTTTAATTATTTAACATTAAGTTAGAGAGTTTTTGAAGTCCACATTCTTAAATATACCCAGAAAGATTTGTTTTTCCTAAATGTGCCACAATCAATACTGAAGTACATTTCTCCCTGTGATATAACTTTGGTATTTTCCCTAGGGATCTTTTTATTAAAATTTTATAAGGTGGGGAAACATTAAAGGTTACCCAATAAGCATATTAATGAGGTGTCCAAGTATGGTTTTTTTTCTGTAAATTATTCAAAAGTTGTTGAAAACCTAGATGCAAAAACAAGCTATTTATTTGGGAGGTGATCCCAATAAATACCTATAGAGAAGGAAAATGTGCCCGCAAATGAAAGGAATACAAGGCAGGAAGCATTATTCAGCCAGCTACCACCATGGGCAACTGGAGGTCCATTCTAGTGGATAACTTGCAGGGGCTCAGCCATCATGCTTTACAGAAGTGAAAACATCCACAGGTAGAATGTTATAGAAGCTCCCACAGTTTGTCTTCACGATGTGTACACGACTACCCATGGAATAACGCAGGGTACTGACAACTGCTACTGGGGAGAGTGCCACATCAAACAGCACAGATAGATAAAATACAGATGGAAGGAAAGAAGATAATGTCTATAAGGACAAAATGGGATGGAAAAGCAGAACCATGTGAAAACATGAGTTACAATCACGTAGGGGCACAGTAGATAGATAAGATAAAAATGGCAGACAGGTTTAGAAAGACAAACTGGATACTCACAACCACAGCATTTGAATTTGGTGAATTTTGACAGGTGTCATCTACTGTGATATGTGTAAGCTATTGTAAAAGACTTGAAAATGGTTCTCCTCATGGAAGCTACTTACTTATTGGATATATTTATAGTAATAATAATTATATATAATAATAATATATAATAATTGTATATATTTTAAAAATTAATCAATTTTTCAAAATTTATATAAAACTATCAATTATAATATTGCTTAATATATTAAACTATTTCTTCTGATGCAAATGGAAAAGTAGAAAGCACAATTATGCATGCATATGTATCAATATACAGCTCTCTCTATATAAACCTACATTTCTACGTTTACACATATATAGTATACATGTGCATGTATACATACATAAATATACATATATGCATATAAATTCACGCAGAGAAATAACAAAGCACCACAGCATTACAGAGATGAAATCTGAGCCAGAAGTGAAGTAAAGACATGAACCTTCACCCTGAGCTGCAATTCCCTTAAAGTTATAGGTGATTTTGCAAATGGAAAGAATTTTTAGAAACTCATAGGCCCAGAGGAACAAAATTACAGATCAGGGCCTATCAAAAGTTAGTCTCTGGGAAATATCCCAGAACTTAAAGAGCCAATTTTTAGAAGTAAAATTGAATTTCTAATAGACAGCTTGTGATAAGGACTGAATCCCAGGTTTAAATTACATCAGTCCCTGATTGGATTAAATTGATCTAAGCCCTGGTGCCTTTATTCTACCATCCCGTCCGAAACAAAAGTATCTTACCTGTAGAGGAAAGTAAAAATTGTATATGTATATTTTTCATAAGAACTAGCTATCATTCTCTTAAAAATATAGAACAATATGTTAAGATGAGACTGAACGAGAAGAGAACATTAGAAAATAGAATCTGGGGCTGGTGAGATGGCTCAGTGGCATAAGTGCCTGCCTGGCAAGTGCAAGATGCTGAGTTCGTCTTCCGGTACCTGCATACGAAAAAAGGGGCTGGTGATATTGCTCAGTGGCATGGGCGCCTGCTGGCGCACGAGGTCCTGAATTCGACCCCCGGTACCCACACACACACACACACACACACACAAAAAAAAAATAGAATCTGAATTGCAGGATCCATACAAAGCACATGACATTAATATACAGTCACATACCACATGACGATGTTTCAGCCAATGACAAACAACATATCTTATGGTAGTTTTGTGCGTTCGTATCGCATGGTGAGGTAGTCCTATTTGTTTTTGTATGTACACCTTCTCATATTGAAAAAGATGATCAACTCAGCATGCATTTCTCTGAAAGTGTGCCCATCATTAAATGACATGTGGCTGTACCTATCTGAGGAATTTAAAAGCAGGAAAGACAAATATTTTATTTTCAGGAAAGAATTACATATAGAGTATGAAAGATAAGACTCAGAATTTTGGTTAAAATGGAAAACAATATGCTAGAACCCACTCAAAATTTTTATTTTTATTTTTTATATGTGGGTAGTGAGACTCAAATTCAGGACCTCACGTTTGCCAGGCAGGCGCTTATGCCACTGAACTACATCACTGGCCCCCAGTCAAAATTTTGAACCCTGTAACAATAACAAATTTGAAAACATTGATGGATGAGTTTTTCATAAATCAGTAGGCGAATTGAAAGATGGGACAGAAGGAAATTCTGAGATTAAAGCACAAAGAGACAAAAAGATGAAAATAGAGAAAATACGATAGAAAGTACTATGAAAGACATATGTAATCTACTCAAAAAGCATATCTTACTTTGTAATTTGAAACTAAAAAAATAAGAAGGGGAAAATGGGGCAGAAACTGTATTTGAGGAGACTATGACTGAGACTATACCAGTGTTGAAGACAATATTAACTCACATATGAAATGGTAATAAGAATATGATGCAGACCAATTAAATACATGGTTGAGAGATAGACCTTAGCAGATGTTACCATTGAACAGTTTTCTAAAGCAAGTTTTCTACAAGTGTCCTGTTATATTTTGGACCATAGCAGGTAGGGCCGAAGGTCAGTGAAATCTCCTATAGCTTAAACTCTAAGAAGTGAATTTTCTAGGCTGCTGTACATTTACATGAGAAGACAGGAGGATCTCCAGCTTCATATCAGATACATTAAATCTAAAATTCCATTTTATTCATCACATGAGTGTTGCCTGGAATTGCTTACCACTTAGGACAGTCTCAGTGCCATTCCTGACTCTCGCAGGGGCTCCTGTAGTTGCCTAGGTTTCTCTGTGGCCCTAGGCCTCAGTGTTATTGAATTTGTCTGAGATAGTATTTCTCCTCTCTATTGGGTGTGAAATACGATTGGGTAATGGTATGCAATCCACAAATAAGAATTTTGGAAAATGAGAAAGAACGGTAACAAGTAAATTTAATCTTCAGTAGGTTCCTCATTAAGGCTGAAAGTATACTTCAAAATCATGGACACAAAAGAGAGATAACTTAATCTCCCTCCTCGTCATTTATAAAAAAGTATTTCCCTGCAACATCCAGTGAGAAAACACATTAACATTATGGCAAGAGGAAAAGCAGGGCCTTTCTGGAAATGATACAAGTAAGCATTAATGTAAGATGTCAGAGCATTTCTAACTTAGGAGTTACTCATTGGCTTTGGCTATAACAAAATTATAGCAGCTATGAGCACAATATGCAGAAAACTATTCAAAAGCAATTACGGACATTACTGAGCTGCACCTTTTTAAATGAGGGAGCATAAATATGAGAGGATGACCACACCTACTCCTGAGAGTATATAAACGCTCTTCTCCGAAGGTAACATTAAAACTTTCAGCCTTCTCAGTTACACTCAGCTGATCTCACCCCTCCTCTCAATATGTCCTACGGCTGCTCCTCTGGGAACTTCTCCTCCCGCTCCTTTGGGGGCTACCTGCAATACCCGGCCTCCTCCTGTGGCTCTTCCTACCCCAGCAACCTGGTCTACAGCGCTGATATCCAAGCTCCCATCACCTACCAGCTGGACTCCCCTCTCTGCAGCGGCTGTCAGGAGACCTTCTCTGAGCCCTCCAGCTGCCAGAGGTCCTGCGTGGCGGCCAGCTCCTGCCAGACGCCCTGCTACCGCCCCAGAATCTCCACATTCTGCAGTCCCTGCCGGACGACCTACTCCGGGTCTCTGGGCTTTGGGTCCGGCAGCTTCCGCTCCCTGGGGTTTGGGTCAAGGAGCTGCTACTCCTCAGGCTGTGGCTCCAGTGGCTTCAGACCCCTGAGTTACGGAGTCCGTGCTTTCCCTTCCCTGGCCTATGGATCCGGGTTCTGTGGCCCATCCTACTCAGTTACTAGGAGCTGCCAATCTCCCTGTTACAGACCAACCTATGGATCAGGCTTCTGGAGATCAACTTGCTGAATTCCAGAACTTTTAAGCAACATGTCTTAGTGTCTGCTTAGAGCTGCTACTGTAAGCAGCCCGCTCTGCATCCTTCTCCTCCTATAAAGCACTGGCTGACAGACTAGTTCTTTCAAACTATGAAATGAATGAATAGAGTCAAATGTCTGTAATTTTCAAAGCAAGTGATTCACTAATGCTTAAATTCTTCCTATGAAATATATATTTGAGCTAATAAACTCATTCTTCCTTACATCCAATATGCCCTCACTGTTCTTTATTGATTTTCAAAGCTTGATTTGTGATTTGTCTTTGGGGCTCCAGGTGCTCTAAGTGCCTTCCCTAGAAAATCCATTCCCCAAGAAATGGCAACGATGCCAGGTGTATGGGGACGGTCTCAGGGCAGGTCACTGCCTCAGAAGGAACAAGGGCACACCTACTACCGTCACAGCTGGGGGGACCTTGACAGCGTCACTGACAGCATTCTTATGATGAGGTAAGCATTCTCATCATGCTGCAGCTCAAGCTGCTGCTCACTGGGCAATGGATCCAATGGCTTCAGATCCCTGAATTATGGAATCTGTAGCTTTCCTATCCTGAGTTATGGATCAAGTTTCTGTTTTCCCTCTAGAAGTTTCCATTCCTCTTGTTGCTGGCCATTTTATAGATCTCCTTTTTATTGAATAATCTGTTGATTCACTAAACCCATTTAGGAAATGCAGATTCTGTGGTAAGATCATCTATGAATTTCATCCATTGAGAAGTATCCAAAAATTCTTGAAAATCTGCTCCTCTTTCTTTTCTAGCCCTTAAGTACTACCTGAAACATTGATACTGTAAACTATAAAAGTAAATGAATTTCTCCTCCAAAACAGAAAGTCGATTAATTTTTGTTTTAATAAAGGCTTCATTCTGCTGTTGAAATATGTTGTTAACGTTGTTATTTACCAGTGATGTACTGAAGGGGGTTGGTTTTGTCATTGCTTCTGGTCATGGTTTTGGGAATGCTCTGATAGTTGTGTATGTACACTAAATTTGGCTGGGTTTTAGGTATTTTCCCCCTTTCTGCAAGTTTCCCAAAGTCTCATGGTTTCTAGATATAGGTTTTTTCTCAACCAAAATCTAATAAAAGTTAAATGTCTTTATTTACTTAATGAGTATGACATACATCTCTAACGATGAAATCTATCATACATTTGAAGAATGTAAGAGTTTAGATTTGTGTCATGGAGTCTGTGTATGAGAAATATTAAAATGACAATTAAGGTGTGGATGTACATTTTCAGAGAAAGGGGGCCCTGTGAGCTTTAGGTAGTCACAGTGTAGAATGTCAGTTTAAAAAAAAATAGCTAAATCCCTGTACTCCAATTAACATCTTCAAGCTGTTCACATTGTCTCCCTTTGTACAAGAAGGAAGGCAACAAACTTAGATAGGAAAAACTAAGCTCAGCAAGTGTGAAATTACACCTGAATTCTTTGCCAAGCTAAATCTAATTGAAAACATCAAAACTTTACTATCATCGAAAATAACTGTTTCACTTCTCTCTTGAAGTAAAATTAGGTAAGCTGTATTTATTAGATTTTTTTGCCTTTCATTCAACTTTTAGGAAAAGATATTATCAAATCAAAGATATACGTTCAAGTGTACTAAGATAGGATAATATTAAAGGGAGATATAATATTTATACAAAGCAAGTGATGGTCTATTGTTTCCCTATCTTTGTTTTATAAGACCTTCAAACACTCTCTGAAATCAGAAATAGAATGCAAAATATTAGAACCTTCACAATAAAGTTAATCTTATAACATCATCATCTTATTGTGTTCTCTTCCTCATTTGTTAAGTAATAAAATATGAAATATAGAGGGACACTTAGACTTTGTTAAATTCCATATATTTATTCTACAGTGGCAGATATTTAAACAGAAGAATTACATAGAATTTAAAATATTACATAGAAAATTATTGTAGATCTAGGAGTGGTAGTCCTTTATCCAAATTATTTTTTTTTATTTATTTTTTTTTTTGTGGGTACCGGGGGTCGACCTCAGGACCTCACGCGCCAACAGGCACCCATGCCACTGAGCGATATCACCGGCCCCTTTTCCGTATGTGGGATCTGGGAGTCGAACTCAGGCCCTCGCGCTTGCAAGGCAGGCGCTTACGCCGCTGAGCCATCTCACCGGCCCCCCAATTTATTTTGTTGATTCTATTTAACTAAAACTTGTCACTTATGTCCACTCTTCTCTCATCTGATCTCTCTTTTTTT
Organism: Erethizon dorsatum; assembly: GCA_028451465.1. NCBI lineage: Eukaryota > Metazoa > Chordata > Mammalia > Rodentia > Erethizontidae > Erethizon > Erethizon dorsatum. Next base: position 112,478,979 of record CM051831.1, on the reverse strand, counting down.
TTTTTTTTTGGTGGGTACCGGTGGTCGACCTCAGGACCTCGCGTGCCAGCAGGCGCCTGTGCCGCTGAGCAATATCACCGGCCCCTTTTTTCGTATGTGGGATCCGGGAGTCGAACTCGGGCCCTTGCACTTGCCAGGCAGGTGCGTATGCCGCTGAGCCATCTCACCGGCCCTCATCTGACCTCTTTATTTCTTTACCTCACCTATTCCTTTTCGTCCTACTTTTTCTCCCTCTTCTCTCACTATTATATTTAGGAAAGAGTAATAGCAGTAATAGAGAAAAAAAATATAGAACAACAGAAGAATTGGGGGAAAATTAATGGTTACAATGTAAAATTCACATAGAAATAATTTCCTTTGCAATCTCAGTCCTTTGCATAATTTGATTGATTTCTAAAATTTAAATGTTCTAAGTTCTTTCCATGCCCATAATGTTTACTCAAGATAAATTGTCAGGTTCCATACCCTGAAGCATTGGCAATAGAAAGGCCTTCACAAGGCGCAGCTGTAGCTTCTTGGCTGGGCTTTGGCCTTCTCTGTTACTGTCATCAAATTCCAGATTCAGGAGTAGTTTTCTGGGCTTTAGAAATACATTACTGGGGTTTCCCAACTTACAATGATTCAACTTGTGATTTTTCTGCTTCACAATGGCCCAATAGTGATACACATTCAATAGAAACATTACTTTTTTTTTTTTTACAAGCTAATTCATTTTATTTTTTTCTTTAAAAACTTTTTCATTAGTACATGTGTGTAGTACATACTGTTAACATTCCTTGTAAATAGATGGTACATGTACATAACATATCTTCATTCCTTTCTTCATCCCCTTCTCTCCCATTTCTCCTCTCTCTTCCTATCCCTTGATCACCTTCCCTATTTTATACATATTTGCAGTACTTAATGTTTACATGTTTTGAGTGGGGTCGGTACATGTACATGACACATCCTGGAGAGAGAGGGAGAAAGAGATGAAGGAGACGAGGGACAGGGGATGAAGAAAGAAACATTGCTTGTAATTTTTAATTTTGGTCTTTTGCCAAGCTACTGACATTTGGTACGATAATTGCTCTGGATTCCGGGAAGCAACAGTTAGGGTAAAAAATCCATATTAAATAGGGTTCTTGGTTACTCAGCTGAAGTATTTGATATGTTAGAGTATTTGATGTATTTTTGGCCTATAATATTTGTAATTTACAAATAGTTTATAGGAATATAATCCCATTGTAATTTAGGGAGCACTTGCATTGTCTTAGTTTCTTTCTTATTAGTGCAATAACAAATTTCATTAAACTAAGTGGTTTAAGCCATACAAATTTATTATCTTGAAGTTTTGTAGGTCTAAGTCTCTGGTAATACTAAATTTCCCAGCATGCAGATTTTATTCTCTCTCTATTCCAACAATTCAATATAGTACTGTAAATTGCGGTCTTCCATTTTTCAACAAGTTAATCCCACTCTCCACGATTAACAGGAGACCAGACTGTGTTTGTCTGAATTATATCTAGTTGTTTCCAGTGTTCCAGTTTGTTCCTGCTGCATACTTTAACAGCTGCATAAAGCTAAGGATTTCGAACTCAGAGGTTTATATCCCAAGCATCTGTTACCCACATAATTATAATTTCAAAAAGTTGCTTCCGGGGATATAGCTCAGCAGTACAAGTGCCTGCCTGGCAAGAGCAAGGTCTTGAGTTCAATTCCCAGTACCCCCCAAAAGAATTGTCAATCGGGCCGGTGAGATGGCTCAGTGGCATAAGCGCCTGCCTTGCAAGCGCGAAGGCCCGAGTTTGACTCCCGGAACCCACATACAGAAAAAGGGCCGGTGGTATCGCTCAGCGGCACGGGCGCCTGCTGGTGTGCGAGGTCCTGAGGTCGACCCCCGGTACCCACCAAAAAAAAAAAAAAAAAAAAAAAAAGAATTGTCAATCATCTGTCATCTGTTTGCAGCTCTGGTTTCCAAGAATTGATGTAACCATTTTTTAGTAGGAAAAAGATAGCGGGAGCCTGGAGAAGTGTTTTTAAGGCCAAGAACTTGAGATATGGACTACAAAATTGACTAGTCATGGACAGAAAAGGAAAAAAATAACTTAAAATGAGTCCATGAAGCTATTTTGGAGCCATTCAACTGAAAGTCTTTCTGAGGCTAATTCATTACTGCAGAATTTCTCATAAAAGCAACGAGAAGCTCATTTAAAGTTTTTAAGCAGAAAAATGATATGTTCTGATTTGTTGGTGTTCAAAATAATTTAATTCAATTAGTATGTACATATAATGAACTGGACAGATTTTATTAAAGAGAAAAATTAGATATTTTCAAAAAATATGAGCACGTGGGCCGGTGAGATGGCTCAGCGGCTTAAGCGCCTGCCTTGCAAGCGCGAAGGCCCGAGTTCGACTTCCGGAACCCACATACGAAAAAGGGGCCGGTGATATCGCTCAGTGGCACGGGTGCCTGTTGGCGCGTGAGGTCCTGAGGTCATCCCCCCGGTACCCACAAAAAAAAAAAAAAAAAAAAAAAAATATGAGCACGTGTAATAACTACTTGATCCAAATGTACATTTCCCCACCCTAGGCCATTCCCTCTTGCTTTTTTTTAATTGACCTGTGTCTCCCAGATGCAACTACTATAAGAGTTTTTATCACCATAGATTAATATTCTTCTATAATGTCGTAAAAAACAAAACCATACTGCATTTCTCTTTTGCAAACAACCTTTTCAGTCAACATGCTTTTGAATTTATGTTGTTTAATGTTTTACTTTACTTCTGCTTTTGTTCCCTTTTGTCAATATATCATAATGGGTTTATTATTTCACCTACTGATGGGCATTGAATTGTCTCAAATTTTCAAAATTGATCCATAAAACTGAGTATCAATTGCTCCATTTATTTTGTGGATGTTTTTAGAGTGACTAAATGCTTAACTTCACTGGAAATTGCCAAGTGGTTGTTTTTAAATTAGCTTTGTAGTCTTACTCTCACACCAACAATGCCCTAGAGTTCTAAAGTCATCCATGTCATCATGAATATTTGGCAGTGTCGTATTTCTTTCCCCATGAGGTGGCTACTAAGTGCCATCATACTGTGATTTTAAGTTCCATTTACTTGGTGAACAGTGATTTTCAGCATCTTTTCTTGTACTTATTGGCCATTCCCATGTCTTCTTTTGTGTAGTGATTGTTTACTTTTCTTAGTAAGCCCATTGTCATATTAACACATGTTAATAATGTCCCACTTGTTGCTTGCTCTTTTCATTTTAATATTGAGCTTTGGTGAGCAAAATTTTTCATTTTGATGAAATCAAGTATATCAATTATTTTTATTTTATAGTGCTTTTTCATATTCTTGTGAAAGTTTTTCCTATCATTAGGTTGAAAATTCAGTCTCTTATGTCTTTTTTTTTTCTTCAGGCTTTATAGTTTCAGCTTTTACATACAGGCCCGTCACCATATGGGATCCAAGGAATTCTCCCCTAAAAGGAGATGGGGCCCTCTGTGCTCTCAACACAGAAGAGGTTTACTGACTCTTGTCACACACAAAAAATCAAAAATAAAAGCATTTCAAGATGCGTCAGTGTGAGGCACAGGCAGATTTACTGCTCAGAGTTAGAAAGCAGGAGAAAAGAGTGAGAAGACCTTGGCTTGAGGAGCTGAAGAGGCCAAGCAAGCAATATAGGATGGGTCCTTATGGATATGGTGAACATTGGAGGTCATGAATCATGTATTCTACACTTCTCACAAAATTAAATGGAGGACATCTACTTCGATATCCTTTCTTGAACTTCTCAGGCCAATTAAGCTTTTTATACTCCCTTGCTGTGCTCAGTTTGTAAACTACTTCTGTTGGGAGGCATTGTTGAATTCTCGGATAGGTAAGATCTTGAAAATGTTTTTACAGGTCAAAGAACTGCTCACTCACCACTTTAATGACTGTGTAATTAAATAATTATTTGGTTAGCTTCTATTAAGCCTGCTAAGTGGAAAGTTTGGAAAAAACACGTTTTTAAAAATTGCTTGGAAATCTTCATGTAATAGAGTAACATATTTTCCTGGAAGGATATAATAAAACATTTACTCATCATGCATTCCATAAGAATAGTGCTAAATGATTATTATTTTGGGAACTGACTCATACCAATAAGATGTTTGACAATGTGCTACTGAGGCGTGACTAATACAAAATATGAGAGTTAACGCTGGGGGGAACAAAGCTGTTATCTGTAATCACTTCCGTGACAAGAGTGCATAAAGAGAAACTGGCGAAAGCAACTGCATACAAATGGCTCACAATGAATTTCTTGGGAAACAGAATACACTAATCCCTAGAAGTTAGAACTGAACGTTGGCCAGGAGCAAGATAAATGGCAGTTCCTAGAAAAAGCACTGTCTGGACCACGAGAACTTGAGACCTGATCATCTGGGCTCAAGACACACAGAGATTTTGAATATAAGACAGGAAAGGCAACAGGAGAACTGCAATCTAGTGGGGAAAAAACCCAGGAAAAAGATAATGGGAATCTGGTATAAAGCAGGATTTCTTTGCAGAAAAATGGAGAACCAGAAACAAGCTTGCTAAGTTGCTGGAATATAGAGAAAACTGCCCGAATCTTAAAATCTCAAAATATTTTCAAAGATTTAGGGGGTTCAGACTACTTTTTTCTAAAGCAGCTTTCCCATGGAATTAGAGCAGTTTCTTTACCTACGATGGTAAAATTTTATACTTTGATATTTATATCCTGAAATGTGATATTATATTTAACTTCAGGACCAATTGTGATATTGCATATTTACTGTCTCCAATGATGTAATTGTCAGTTGTCTGTGCAGGTTTCATTATATAACTTCATAGTTGTTATTTAATCTATTCCTCATTAGAATGTAAAAGGAAGTTTGCTTTTCTACTAGAACATTGAGAGGAGCTAGAAAACAACTTTCACTTTGAAATAGCAGATAATTTGAACTATAAGAAAAGGTTCCAGTTTAGGAAAAAATTATTCCTTAATATTAATGCTATTTTTTCTATGTTCTGGATTTCTGAGACGACTGTGGCTCACAGATAAGAATAGTATAGATGGTTTGTAACATTTTTAAAAACCATAGAATTTAAAAACAAAATGTGGCTGAGTTCACAGGGAACACCTGACATTACTGTATCAATATTTTCAGGAGAAGCCAAATTGAATGTTCTATACTTTCTGTCATGATTGCAGTTGTTTAGATCTCAGGAAAAGTCAGGAAGATATGATTATTTTTTAAGCAATCTGGTGGTGATGATGGGGGTGACAGCAGCAAAGAGAACAAGGCAGAGCAAAGGGAGAAGAGGAGATGGCATCGCATGCCATGAATGAAATACCACTAAGAGAGCTGACGAGCCAGAAATTCTACCCTTAGCTTGCTGCATGATCAAACATGGGTTCCTCTAGGACACAAGTCCCACACCTATTACAGTGTTTCACTTGGTGCGATCTACATAGTCACCTATGTTTGTCATGGTTGCTATATTTAGGGAGAGTGTAAGGGGCTGGAGACATAGCTCAGCAGCACAGCGCCTGCCTGGCAAGTGTGAGGTCCTGAGTTTATTCTCAGCACCAAAAAAAAAAAAAAAAAAAAAAAAAAAAAAAAAGTTCCTCTATAGAGAGAGTGTAAAACATTCCAAATTCCTTAAATAAATGGTATTTTCATTAAGTCTCAGTGAGATTCTCTTTGTGTCTCCATTTTTTATGTGTGAAAAGACCTTAGAAGAAATGAGTGAAGTCCTCACAGGTCTGCTTGACAGAATGAGATAATACATAGAAGATTTCTACACAGTATCATTTTGTTTGTAAATCTAGGTCATTTATAACAAGCCACAATTTTATCAATTAATTATTTTCTGAAGCACAACATCTGTAGAAGCTAGGAAGTAACTATAAAGATAAAATAAAGGGTAGACAATATTTGGTGAGATACAATTGAAACAGAAATATTGGCTGTGGCAGAAATTCATTTTTAGCTACATTGTGTTTAAGCCTTGGGAAAGCACCAACATGAACCCACACCTTCTGCAACCAAACTCTTCCCATCTAGGCTCACTGATAATCTATATACACTTAGAGAAATGAATCAATGTAGAAACCAACTAATGGCATACAGGGTTGTCAAACACCTTTGCATCTAAAACAGAATGAGTTCAAGGGTAGTAGATAGCAGCTCACAAGAATTCTTCCCTCAATTTTACATACACTGACTCTCTACTTGTTCTTCTTAGTATGAATCACACAGTAAAAATTGAAATCATTATCTTGCTTTGCATATTTCTGGTATGTGTGAAAATTCTAATTCCTTCTACCTATCATCAATGACATGTGGTCATTTTTTTACTAAATGAATTAAGTATTCTTCTGGAATTTTTAGTTAGAAGGCACTGCAAATTCAAATTATGGGTTACCAGTAAATTATCATGTAAAATGATTAAAATTTTGAATATATTAGTGGACATTTTTTCTTTTTTCACTATTTCTGCTGAAAATCAGTTGTAATTCTTATTGCTATTCCTTATATGTATGATCAATATTCCTGGCTATTTTTCTGATAGATTTATTTTTATTTTTCATCAATTAAGTATTATTTGCTGATCTCGGAATTATTTGTGTTTATTCTCATTTAAGTTTCCTAGAATTCTTGAATCTGTGGAAAGGAGTTATTCATTTCTTTGTTGTTTTATTTTTGAAAAAGTTATATAATACTTAAGAAATTGTCTTTAGATTTTGTTCATTTCCTATTTTTTTCTGAGGTTTTTTTACTTAATTTTTAGATTATCTGATATTTTCCAAAAAATCTCCTATGTTTTCCTGTCTTTTGCTTTCACTCTTTATATCTCTATATTTTATGGTGAATTATTTTTTTAAATGTACTTTCAAGTTTACTTTTCCTTATTTCTGTTTGATAAAATATTCTCTTTATGCTATCCAATAAATTTTACTTTAAGCTTTTATTTTTTGGATAAGCATATTCATTGGCATATTTTATGTTATTTCATTATCACTTAAAATTCCCCATATATTTATCAATTATACACACATTTGTTTAAATTATCCTCATATTCATTATAATTTTTAAAAATCTTTGCTACTATTTCTAATATTTGCATTAAATGTAAATTTACATTTAATTATTTTCCTTTTGATTGGTGTAACATTATGTGCTTTTTAAAATTTTTAAATTTTTCACTGTATTAGAGACACCATATAGTAAACCCCGTGTATGGTGGAATATAAATATGTGTATTTATATACATATTTTCACATATTTATAAATGTACATAGATTTGCATATGCAAATATTTTTATTCATTTTTCCAGAGAAGGTAAGCCCTCATTTCCATAATAGAAATATAAAGAACTTAGTGAATTTCCTCACTACTTAAGTTAAGCAACCCTTGTCTCCAATTTTGTTTAGTTTAACTTCCAGTATGCCTAAATATCAGTTTGATTTCACTTCTGTTTGCCCAAACACCAGGGCAGTTTTACTACAATCCTTGATCTGAGTTCATTGTTACATTCATAAGATGTTGGTATTTTTGTTTTTGTTTATGTTGTTGTTTTAAAACAGGGTCTTGCTATGTAGTTCAGGCTGCCTTTGAACTACCAGTTAGCCCAAGCTGGCCTCAAACTCACAGTGATCCTCCTGCCTCAGCATCCTGAGTGCTGGGATTATAGGTGTGTGCCACCATGCGTGGCGCATCATTATATTTTATAGTTCAGCTGGCAGGAAGTATTTTTCACTGTTTCAGAGCATTTTCAGTTTCTTTTCAGATCATTTACGTTATGTCCATTCTAGTTACTACATTTTACAGTTGTAACATTTTATGTTCATCTTTATATAATCTAATGCTCTGTCCAAATTTGAACTTCTGTTTAATTTCTAAAGAATAATAACCACGATTACTTTTGTAAACCTTTCTAATATGCACATCTCCTGTGGTTTTGTTTGTACTTGGTGTTATTTTTGATTTGGTCATATATTCAATTTTTGTGGAATTCATAATTTAATTAATTACAGCAGATAACTTGAGATTGAATGGTTCCATTTGCAGAGAAACTTTTTTATATAGCAAGCTAGGATAAGATTATTAGCACACTTATAATCAAGATTGATACAATTCAAAGATTGGTTCCTATGAAATGTACTGTGCATCTACTTACCTTTTAAATTCTAGTAGAAATGTCCCCAAAACTCTGTTTTGTAAAACTTTTATTTACCTATATGCTACATTAGAATTCAAATCTTACTTCTTCTGGCCCAATCAAACAGGGAAAATGTTTCTGTCAAAACAATTATACATTGATCTCCTTCATTTTCTTTATTTGCCAGGCGTTTCTGCAAACAAATCTAGAGAGCATTACATAGAACTGAGTACATAGAGAAAGGGGAGTAAACGGTACTCAGCAGAATGTAAACTAAGTGGATTTAGGACTTCCGATCTCTCCCTTTGTGAAAATTGTCAGTATCAACATGGACTCACATTTTTCAAAACCTAAGAAAAATCGAAGAGCAAATAAACAAAAGAAAAACCTGAGAGCCTGTGAAACAGGAAGTCATGCATATATACCCGATAACAAGTGTTATCACAAAATACTTCCAGAATCATAAAATTGTATATTAAGTACTACAAATTAACACATAAATTATTTCCTGGACCAGGGATATTAATCAGTAGTCAAGGATTTCCCTAGCTTGCATAGGGACCTGCTTTTCACTACATGCACTGCAAAAAAAAAAAGAAAATATAAAGACTTCTGCTAGGCTATTGGCTTAATTTAATATTATTCTGAGGCCACCTTCATTACTGACCCTTGTAATCAGTAATTATCATTCCAGTATTACTTACATAATTTTCCTCATTCTGTCCTTAAATCATTTCCTGGCCTTCCCTTCCTTAAATATGCACGTAGTTTATATAACGCACTCCTGTAGTTTGAACCTGAATGTCTCCCAAAGACCCATGTGTGAAAGGCTCGGTTCACAGTGTGGTGCTGTTGAGAAAAGTTGAAACCTTTAAGAGAGAGGGTCTAGTGCGTCCTTAGAGCTGCTATCTTGAAGGGAACGTGGGATCATGGCTCTTTCTTCACTCTTCCTTTTGCTTACTGGCCATGAGTTGAACAATGTTGTTCCAAAATGTGTTTCTATCATAAGGTGCTGCCTTTCCAAAAGCCCAAAGAATAAGGCCAGTGAACATGGGCTGGACCCTATTTTTGTTATAGAAAAATAAAAAGAGTAATTAACACAGAAAGCTGGTACCAGGAGTGAGGTGGTTGCTGTTACTATAAACTGGTGGTGTGAAGGCCTTTTAAATGGGTTTATATAAGCCACTTGGAAGAAATTTGGAGAAACGGGATAGAAAATCCCTAGAATGCTGTAAGCATCGCTTAAGGTGATTCAGGTGAGGTCTCAGAAAACCAGAACTCTAATATAAAAGCAGACAGTAAAAAGCTATGTTGATGAGGTTCCAGATGGGAATGAGTACTCTATTTAAGGAACTGGAACAAAAAGCCGCTACTATACACTGTAGCACAGATGTTGAGTGCATTTTTCCTGTGTCCTGATACTTTATGGGAGACAAAGCTTAAAGGTGACTAGTTTACTTGGTGAACGAGTTTCCAAGGGATCATGGAATTCAGGCTATGGCATGGTATTGCCAGGTGCTTTTAGCTAAATTCATGATGAAAATCAGGAGTAAAGGGTAGCAGAGTGGACAGACTTTAAAAATTTGCAGCTTGACCATAAGTGGAGTGTGTGTAAATGTAGAACCAGGGAGGATGTAGTCAATAGCGCAGATGAAGAGAAGCAAAGTGCTGTGCATTAGCAATTTATGAAAGATACCTGGAGGACATCTCACAAATTAGCAAGGCCACCCCTCCATCACAATTTCAAAGGTGTGGTAACGTAAATTTGTTTCAAACATATTCCAGGGCAGAATTGTTTGGGGAAAAGAGCCCCAGAGCACACAGGAGCACACAGGTACCACTTGGGATTTATTTCTCCATATCCAACAATGCTTTCAGAGGCCACTGCAGCTGTGGTTCAAGTGGGCCCAGGTGCATGCTGATGGAAGAATTTATTGTGTGTGGAAGAATTTGATGTCATGCACATGATGCTGGTTTTGCAGTCATACACAGTACAAGATATCAGTGTCAGGCTGTGTGTTACATACAGTTCCTGTGAGTAGCTTCCTGGGATGTCAGGCTGTATGTTACAGCTCTTATGAGCAGCCAATACTAAGACTATAGATGTCACTGGAGGCAATGAACATATTGAAACTTTTAGTAGATATTTCGGAGATTGCTTCTGGAATCAAATTGATTGGTAGAGTCTATATCTGATGTTTGAGTGATAAAAAGAAGTTTGGCATCTCCTGGAAAGAAAACACACTGAATGTCTGAATTTGGAAGTACAGGTGTGTCCATTTCCCAGAATTCTGAAGCCACTGGATGTACCTATCAGTAAATTATAACTCCTAAAACAGTAGCTGTGAGGGAAGCCTCCACTGGGGCAAAAGCCCAAAGATCAGCATAACTTGTCTAACATGGATTGTAGAGTGTGGTGGTCTTCCAATTGCAACAAGAAGCGTGTCAGACTGGACATGACCCAGGACCACTGGCACCTGGTGGGCTCACAGCGGGTCTCCTGACAGCCACTGTAGTGAGAGGAGCCCAGCTGGCAGGAGCTGAGGTTTGTGCTGTGGACCAGGTTGCTGGGTAGGAAGAGTGACAAAGGGAACCTGAGTAGGGCAGGTAGCCACCAAAGGAGGAGTAGGGGAAATGTCCAGAGCAGTAGTTGTAGCAGTAGTTGAGAAGAAATGTGACTTCAGATGAGGTTTAATGTTAATTTGTGGACTGATTAGTGTATATACTCTAATCAATGGGTATGAAGAATACAGGTTAAATATATATCTATGTATTCTTTTCTATATGTTTTCTAAATATGTGTAAAACATTAATCTCTATAATTGCAGTAATTGGCCTCCTATCTGTAATAGTTCTAAGTGCTAAAATTTACCATTATAGCCCAAAGCCAACTGAAATTCCTATATCAAAAAAATGAACAATATTTATCAGCGATGTTCTTTCTGTCATTTCCATGCAAGAGTCACCTTCCCTCCTAAATCATGACTCCATCTCCATCCTCTCCTACTTTTCCTTAGCATTCTTTCTGTCACTTTTCTACTGTATCAAGTGATCATGGGCCCAGCTTTGTGTTTTGTAAGGATGTGTTTAATGGCTTCTTGTCACTGCTGATTCATACTATTCAAATTTATCATCCATCTTTTACCCATTACTACATAATGCTTCTCACATCCAATAGAAGGAAAAAAATTACACTTAATTAGAAATAGGTAGAAACAGAGAGGAACCATGAAGATATTTAAAGACAAAGTTAGCATCCTAAAATGATTCAGGTTTTCCAAGCTCAGACTATGAATGAGTATTTTTTTTTTTTGCATTCCAAAGTCAGTTCTTTTTCCACAATTTCCTTCAAAAATATAAAACCTAACTAACCTCAAATGGCAGGGAGACTTTCTGTACTTAATATTTCAGTTCCTCTTCCATATTTGATGTGTTCTGATAGACACTGAGAAGAAATACAAATATCTTCACATTTTGTGCTCATTCCAATATGTCCATCGTTATGTGTCTGTATGAGACATATAATGTCTCATTGTTATATTAGAATTAGGATACTCTTCCTTGCAGGTTCCTAGCCGACTGATCAGAACAATTTCCACTGCCCAGGTATCTAGAGATATCATTATTTGTTGTCACATTTTCTTTCATTACTAAATAGATATCAAGGTGCAAAACATAAAGTTTAGCCCATAAAGAAGACAATTCCTTGCCATAGTTTTCTACAGACATTGACATAATGAACCAATCTATCTGCAAACCATGCTTGAACTTTTCTTCTCCTCTTTCATCATTTAGGACTCCCAATGTGTCCGCATATGTGATCTGAGAAAGGAGTAGATTATGTCATGGGAGTCTCAGCTCCTGTTCATGCAGCCTGCTTTCTTATTCTGCTATGTTCATTCTTGTACGAACTATTCCCACCTTACATAGAATTACTGTTGAATCTACAAGACTTTATAATACATCAACTGGACACAGCTCATGGTAGACCGTCACTGATATACACTAACTAAATGTCCCTTGATCAAGTTGGCTCTACCTCTACCATTTCCAAGTAGTATTACATTAATTCCTTTTGCAGATTACAAGACCTGGTTCTATAATTTTATTGCTTACATTAAGATTCACTGACTGGGGCTTATCATAATCTCTAGATTGCATTTGTTTTGTATCATAGATGCACTCAATAACATAAATTCTTTCAGATAGGTCAGTTAAACCACAGAGATATTTTCATCTGCACCTGCACGTGTGGAATATTTCCCTTCACGTGATCTTAACTAAAGCTATGCATATATGCCACAGAATTATTTCTAGGTGGTGAGCATGTTTGTTCCAAAAACCAAAAAAGTGGTCCAGGCCATCTGCTTCCTTACTTGTAGTTGGGAATGTAAGAGGTTTAATTCTTTATTACATATTTGTATATATGTAACTTATATTATGATAAATTATATATTTCTTGTGAACATATCCTTACATATAACTATAGAAATATCTACATAACTTTTTTTGTGTGTGTGGGTACCGGGGGTCGACCTCAGGGCATCGCGCACCAGCAGGCGCCTATGCCACTGAGTGATATCATCGGCCCTTTTTTCATATGTGGGCACCGGAAGTCGAACTCAGGACCTTGCACTTGCTAGGCAGGTGCTTATGCTGCTGAGCCATCTCACCAGCCCCTACATAACTTTTGACAAAAGCTTTATTTTGTAAAATACTTGAGAATATTTAGACAGGTTTTAAAAACAGAAAGAATGAGAAATCAGAAAACTATTTAATAGTATTTGAGTAAGAGTAAATGGATTCTAAGATTAATTTAATCCCCCATTCAGGATCTCCACTGAAGTGATGAGAAGTCATCCTCCACTTCTAGACAGATTTTTTGTAACTATTCTGTACAAATGTTAATCTGATTTCTAATAACTCACCAATTACAAGTATCTTTATACATCCCTCCTTTCTCATTTTATTTTACTTTCTCAAAATTCTCCTTATTCTCTTCCATACTACTGATGTCTTTTCTTCTTATATCGTTCCTCATCTCTTACAAAACCTTAGATTCTCGTTTCTTTACAGGATTGGGACCTATTGTGAGCCCTGGATCCACTTTGAGTTTTAGTTTCCTTTTGTGTGAAGTAACTGTACTTCATAAAATGTGTGTTCCCACTTAAAATGTGTGGCCTAAAAATTAAAGAATAGAGAAATAATTTGAACTCTGCCTTTTATTTGTGTGCAAAACAATGATGATTAGCTAGAGACCTTATCAATATGCTACCTATCTTAACAGTTTATTATTTTCTATGGTGCTTGGCCTGTAAAATATCAGAATGACAACATAAAATGTAAAGTCAAGGGGTCTACAGCGTATGTTGAAGTATGAGTGAATCTGTAATTCCTAACGATGTGAGAGACTTGCTTTTCATGCCATGTTTAGTTTGAGTCTTAGATCTGAGAAGCTGAAACCTCATATTGCGTGAACCTAATTAAATCTCAGAAGCAATAATTGGCTTCCTCCTTACACATATAAGGAAGTTAATTATATATATAAGTCCTTGATGAGATGAAGGAGTGGGGTTCTTTTTTCTATCCAATATTGACTGAATCAAAGAAAATTTAAGATTTTGTACAAAATTTTCTATAGGCCCTATTTTTCCACTTGATTGTACTTTCCAATTAAGTTTCTTTTTTTCTCAGCAAACATAAATTCCCATATCCTTTCCAGGGAAGGTTATATACTGTTCTCAATATCATTATTTGATACAAAGGCTATGCATGCAGTGTAAATACTGCAGAAATCAGAAGTTTTACAGAGGGAACATATTTAAAACTCAAAAGAAATTAATTCAAATTCAATGTGTCTGGCTTTAAAAGTTGACTCTGAGATGCATAGTAGCTTCAAGCTAAGCATTCGTATGTGAATAAAAGAAAAAAAAAAAACCTTACCCAACCAAAACTAACAAAGTAACAGCATATTGGAAGACAAACTGTATGAGTTTATTCAATAGTTTCTATTTTGTGAATAAAATTCATGAAGAACAACAACAAAAAATATATGAACAGAAGTTGCATTATTGGTTAACATTAATTTACTATGTATTAATATGAATTCTATTAAATGATCTGGCAATTTATTTAATTCCACTAATTCCATTATTCATTCAATATATTTATTCATTAAATTCACTATACATTAGAGAAAATATTTTGGCTATTAATTTGAGCCTAAAGAGGAGCATTTGCTTGCAGACTAAAAGAAGTTTTCCTGAAGACAACGTAGATAAGAGATATTTTGTTTAGAGATTGGACATATTATACAAAAGATCTGGACTCTCAATAAATTGATTGATAGAAGCCAGATTCAAAGGTCTGTGTGTAACAAGAAGACTAGTAGGTTCTGGTGGAAAATTACCTTGGACAGGTCAGGCTGTATTCATAGCCCAGGTAACAGAAACCAAACTTTGATAACCTAGGGACTAAAGCCGGGGGATCTATTGATAAGCTAAATGAATAACAACTTCGAGATCCATAGCCCAAGAAGCAGTGACTTCTGGACCCAGAGCCCAGAGATCTGGAATAAGTCATCTGGCAGGAGAAATAAGTCACTGCTGAACGTGGAGACCCTGGCGTGGTAGCAGGACACGTGGCAGGGGCTGGACACTGCACAGGACTCTGGCAGCTGGTGGGCTCACAGCAGGTCTCCTGACAGCCCCTGTTGAGAAAGGAGCCCAGCTGGCAGGTGCTGGGGGAGCTGAGGTCAATGCCATGGAACAGGTTGCTGGGGTAGGAAGAGCAACAGGAGCCTGGCTGTTGCAGGTTGCTCTAAATGGAGTGGGAGGAGAAGATTCCAGAGCAGCAGTTGGAGGACATGTTGACAGGAAATGTAAGTTTAGCTAGGTGTAACAGAGAATATTCTAAGTTTAATGTCACTTTCTGGAAAAGTACATTTCTTATTCTCAGGAATGGGTGTGCCATTCTACACAGTCAGCTTTGCCACAGTTGGAATCCCTCAGTTCTGAATGTATAATTCAGTAATAGTTTCTGTAATGGCAGATGACTAAGTCTCTGCATCTTGTATTTAATTGTGCCATTATACCACTATGCCAAGGAGCTACCCCTGTGGCAGAAATGCTATGACTGTATTCTTTTAAGGCCATGCAGTCAAGACCAGGAGAGCCCTGCTCTTTCCCTTGGGCAAGGCTCATTGTGTATTTGTATATATTGGCTAGAGAATGCTTATCCCAGAGAGGGGAGATTGAGATGAAATCATCTTCTAAAGTTAATAGAATACAGACAATCCATTTGTCCCCTGTAATTTTCCACCCCTAAAATTCTTTTCCATAAGTACATTTTATTATATACTGCTTCTCAAATAGAGATCAAATAAAACAAATAAGAGACATGTTGGGTCAGAGAAATATAGGACAAGTATTTCAAGGCAAAATGACTAAAGACTCATTTGAAACAAAGTCACAGTGCATTCCAATTTGTACATAGGTGAAAAGACTCCAAAAATCAAATTCTTTTAAAGGAAGAGGAGAAAAATCATGAATGTGGGTTTTTCTATTTCTGTATAATTCAAATAGAAATTGGCTTAGTGTCAATACAGTTTATGGTCTTTCACATATATTTTGTCCCTGTTTTTTACCTGAATTTATATTTCAACCAGAGATTCTTCTGTTCTGGAACAACTCCCATCAAATGGTACCTTCTGGACATTTTGACCTGAAAATCCACTCATACATTTTCTCTTTACTATAAAATCTAAATTTCCTTACTTCACATTTTTAGGATGATGTTTCCATTGTAAAATATCTTCTTTGTATAGTATTGATGAAAACTAAAATAATCACCCAGAGATTTTCTCTAATAAGAGCAATAATTTCAAAGAAAACTTGAAGGAAATAAGGAGGACTAAAACATAAATGAATTATAGCTGAATAATTATTATATACACCACTAATAAAATAATAAATGGCTCTGAATGTATAATTACAGGTAAGCAGTAATCAAGAATGCTCCTTAAAATCTCTTAAGAAATTGCTGAAAATTAGAAAATAATTACAGAGTAAAAATGAGTTATTAAATCATTTCATAAAGCTCCTCAAAAAGCATGAAAAGAGAGAAAAAGGAGCATAGATACAATAACAATAATACATACATAGAAATAACATATAAATAAAGGCCTAAATACAAGACTTCAAATTTCAGACTGGGCTAAAAATCAAAGCTACATTGTATTCAAAAGATTTTTTTTTTAATTTTAAGAGAACAGTAAACTGAAAAATAAAATAAAATGTTCTTTATGCTTTAAAAACCTCAGGCAAGCTTGCCTATACAACGATACGTATAAACCAAGGTATTTCTTAACATCACTCTGTTCATTTTCCAGGATGGTACGTTTGAATACATTATTCATTCAGAGGTTATCCTAAAGCCATACTAGCCAACAGACACATGCCACAGTTACCAAGAGTAAATTAATTAAATTAAATTGAAAATTAAGTTCATCATATTAGATATGAGAACATTTTCATCATCAGAGGAAGTTCTTCTACTGGGCAGTGAGTGCTGTCTTAAAGACCACAGCTTGGGTTATTGATTTACAAGCATGGATTAGTACTTTACCCATTTGCTGCACAATGCAAGAATCTTAGAAGTCTTTAAGGTCATGCATCCTCACTGCAATTCATGTAATGCACTACTGTTGGGATTTTTCTGTGTTTTATTTTCATATGTGATTGTAGGTATGGAGATATATTTCTTCCCGTGTTTTTATAGGCAACATTCACTTAAATTTACCCAATCTGTAACTTTTATTTACTATTTTGTTTCCACTTGGTATAACTTCTACTCTATATTTTGCTTTTGCAAAGTTAGTGACAAATTCTGTATTTCATTGTCTGAAAATGTCTATATTTTCTCTTAGATTTTGAAAGAAGTATTAATGCCTTTGTTTTGGTGGGAAGTGCATTTATTTTGATCATATCTACCCACCTGTTTTACACACTTATTTTCTCCTCCCTCCCCTAATTCCTTTCCTTTTGTCTAATAGTCTACCTTATACTTTCATCTCATCTTTTTTAGATTCCACACATTAGAGAGAATATGTGATGTTTGTCTTTTTTATTCTGGCTTACTTTGCTAATATAATGATGACCAGATTCATACATCTTCCTGAAAATGATAAAATTTAGTTATTTATGGCTGAATTTCACACACACACACACACATACATGTATGTATATATATATATATGTATGTGTATATATATATATATACATATACACATACATATATATATAATCATGTTCTTCGGCCTTTCATCTGTTGATGGAAACCTAGATTTGTTCTGTATCCTGCCTCTTGTGAATTGTGCCACAATAAACATCGATATGCAAGTATCCCTATAATATGTCAACTTTAATCCCTTCAGGTATAAGCCATGGTTGGTATAGCTGGATCAAATTGTAAAACTCTGAAGTTTTTTATTTGTTTGTTTTTGTTATTTTGAGGAAACTCCATACTGATTTCCATAGTGGCAGTACTAATTTACCTTCCCTCCCAACGGTGTATAAAAATACCTTTTCCCCCATAAGCTTTCTAGTCTTTGCTTATTTGTTTTGTATTCTTTTTAGATAGCCATTTTGACTGGGGTGACACAAAATATTGATATAGCTTTGACTGGATGATGACATGCTGTCATGTGCTTATTGGTTATTTGTACTTGTTTTGCAAAGCGTCTGTTCAATCCATATGCCCATTTGTTAGTTGTATATTGATTTTTTCATGTTGTTTTTAGATTTCTTTGCATATTCTAAGTATTAATGCTATATCAGAAGAGTAGCTGGTAAAGATTTTCTCCCGTTCTGCAGCTGTCTCTCCTCTGTGTTAGTTATTACCCTTACTGTGCACAAACTTTTAAATTTGACGTAGTCCCATTGATTTTTGCTATAATTTCCTGTGGTGCTGTAGTTCTGTTTAAGTTGTCTGTTTATGCCTGTGGCTTCAGTTGTTTTTTCTAGGTTTTCTTTTAGTAATTTCAAAGTTTGGGTCTTATACATAGGTCTTTGGTCTAATTTGAATTGATTTCTGTAGAAGGTGAAAGATAGGGATCTACTTTCAACTGTTTACAAGTAGGTACCCAGTTTTCACAGCACCATTTGTTAAAAGAGGCTCTCTTCTCTACAGTGTGTAGTTTAGGCTTCTTTGTCCAAAATCAGATGGCCATATTCACATGATTTTGTTTCTGTGTCCTTTATTCTGTTCCCTTGGTCTATCTATCTTTCCTTTTGGCCAGAATCATTCTGTTTCTCTTTTATTATAATTTTGCAGTATAATTTGAAATCAAGTATTGTGATGCCGACAGGTTTGCTATTTTTGTTTAGGATTGCTTCAGCTATCCTAGGTCTTTTCTCTTTTTCTTTCTTTCTTTCTTTCTTTCTTTCTTTCTTTCTTTCTTTCTTTCTTTCTTTTTTTTTTTTTCGTGGGTACCAGGGGTCGACCTCAGGATCTCATGCGCCAGCAGGCGCCCATGCCGCTGAGCGATATCACCAGCCCTCTTTTCGTATGTGGGTACCGGGAGTCGAACTCAGGACCTCGCACTTGCCAGGCAGGCGCTTACGCCGCTGAGCCATCTCACTGGCCCTCCTAGGTCTTTTCTGATTCCATATGAGTTTTCTGATTGTTTTTTCTACTTCTATGAAGAATCTCACTGGAATTTTGAAGAGGATTGCATTGAATATATACACAGTATGGCGATTGTGACAACTTTGATCCTTCAAAAATCTATCAGCATGAGAGGTCTTTCCTTCTTGTAATGTGTTACTCAATTTTTTTCAGTGTTCTCAAATTTTCTTTGTAGAGGTCTTTCATCTCCTTGGTTAGGTCAATCCCTGGATATTTTACTTTTAAAGATATCAAGAGTAGAACTGTATCACGGATTTGTTTCTCAATTAGTCCATCATTAATGTGTAGAAAAGCTAATGGATTTTTAATGTTGATTTCATAAAAATTCAGCTACTTTGCTGAATTTGTCATCTCTAAGTGTATTTTGTTGGACTCTTTAGGGTATTCTAAGTGTGAGATCATATCTTCTGCAGCTGAGACCACTGACACTGAGCATTACTATTGTATTCATTATTTTTCTAGTGCTGATTCTTAATATTTTTTATGTTTAACTGTGCTCCCAATCAGATGTATACTTTCCTTTGGGCTCTCTGGTGCTGATGGCCTCGCTGTCTCTCTCTAGGATCCCCGTAAGTATTTTCTGCAGTGCTGGGTTAGTGGTCATTCATCCCTTTAATATTTCCTTGTTGTGGAAAGGTCTTACTGCTGTATCAATATTATTTTATTTATTTATTTTATTTTGTGTGTGTGTGTGTACCAGGAGTTGAACTCAGGACCTCGTGCTTGCCAGGCAGGCGCTTATGCCGCTGAGCCATCTCACCAGCCCTGCTGTATCAATTTTGAAGTCTAATTTTCAGACTAGAGAAGTCTGAGTTGTACGTTTCCTCCTAGGGTTCTAAAACTGCTCCCAGCTCTCCCGGCCTTTAAGGTTAGTGTTGAGAAATCCAGGTATTCTGATGGGTTTGCCTTTATAGTTTACTTTCTGTTTTTCTCTAATAGCTTTTTTTTTTTTTTTTTTTTTTGAGACAGGGTCTCACTTTGTACCCCAGACTGGCCATGAACTCACAGTAATCCTCCTGGCTTAGCCTCTTGAGTGCTGGAATTACATCTGTGTGCCACCACACCCAGTTCTAATAGCTTTTAGTATTCTTTGCTTTTGTTAAATATTTGGAATTTTTATTATGATATGCCACAGGGCTATTCTTTCCTGGCTGTGGATATTTGGGGTTGTATATGCCTCTTGTACTTGAACACTGAATTTTTCCCTAGATTTGGAAATTTTTCTGCTATGATTTTAGTAAATAAAATTTTGTACATTTTCTAATTATCATACATTCTTCTAGTTTTTCTTCATTCCTATAATCTGATTTTTCATGCCATCTAACCACGGCTGGATGTAGCTGGCATGGTGTCACATCATGTTGACAGTATCACTGAGTTTGTGATCTACTAAGTTCACCTCGTCTTCTACGTCTGGCGCTCTTCTCACATTGGTCATGTGTGAGGTTCCTGCTTTCCACTGAATTTTTCATATCATCTATCTCTGCTTCCTTTCTTTTTTTTTTTTTTTTTTTTTTCGTGGCTACCGGGGGTCGACCTCAGGACCTTGCGCGCCAGCAGGCGCCCGTGCCACTGAGTGATATCACCAGCCCTTTCTTCGTGTGTGGGTATCGGGAGTTGAACTCAGAACCTTGCACTTGCCAGGCAGGCACTTATGCCGCTGAGCTACCAAACCAGCCCCTCTGCTTGCTTTCTTTTCATACTTTCTGATTCTTTTCTGAAGTGGCCATTCATGTCATGTACTGTTTTGTATAACTCAGTTCATTGTTTCTTTTAAGTTCATCAAGCATTTTATTGCTAAAATTTTTATCAGTTTAATTATATCCTCTTTGAACTCTTTTTTTTTTTTTTTTTGTGGGTACCGGGGGGTCGACCTCAGGACGTCGCGCACCAGCAGGCGCCTGTGCCACTGAGCGATATCACCGGCCCCTTTTTCGTATGTGGGTTCCGGGAGTCGAACTCGGGCCCTCGTGCTTGCCGGGCAGGCGCTTAAGCCGCTGAGCCATCTCACCGGCCCCTCTTTGAACTCTTTAAACATCTTATGCACTTCCTCATATTTTATTTTTTGTCTCTCCCAATATTTTGGCCGTTTGGTTTTTGAGCTCTTTGCCTATAGCTTCCTCTATTGCCATATTTGTGAGATCAGCTTTTGCAGAGTTCAGGATTTGTGGAGCATCTTATTGCCTTGCTGTCTCATGCTTCTGGTGTTTTTGTCCTATGTGTTGAAGATCAATTAGGACAGAGAAACTGTCACGAAAGTGGAGATCTCTTTAGTTAGATTCTGTCTCCCTGCAATGTGTCTCTGTTTGTTGTGTTTTGGTATTTATATTCTCCTCCAACCTATTCAGTGTAATATTTGGGTGTCTTTTTAGTGTTTGACCTTCTTCTTGGGCTTGATCCCCAGCACTATTTAGAAAGCAGAAAATGAACCACAGAAATGTGGACAAGACAAATGAGGTTTTCATACTATAAAATCCATTTAAAAGCAACAGCTATGCCTCCATTAGCAATAAAAATTTGCAAAAAGAATAGAGTCAAAGACTATCCAGTTGTTGACATACCATGAAACTAAGCAATAGCTACAACTGTACCACCCTTAGCAATAGGACAGAGATTTGCAATAAATGTGGACAAACACGAGCCAAATACTGACATGCAATAAAACAACAACTACAACGCCATTAACAGTAGAAAATAATTCAGCAGCAATAGCATACAGTCAACTAGCTAAAAATTAACGAAGCTTAAAAGTAATAGTGAAAATGGAGGGAGTGAGAAAAGGGAAAATGAAAGAGGTAAAATTGGAAAAAGAAAGAAAAGGAAGATGAGAGCAAGGAGTTAAAAGTGAGAAAAATTATCTGATTAAAGAATTAAAGAAAGTCTGTAGAATTAGTTAAAAGCAACAGAAAAAGACAAATGAGTAAAAGGAATAAAAATATAGAGCAAATGATAGAAAAAAGAAAAAAAACAAACAACAAAAAACAGTCTGAAATATTTCTCTGCACATTTGGGTGAGTGGTTTCTGTCCGGAGTCTGTGGTGTTGGAATCTGTCAGACAGGGTAGGGAGAAGTGAAACACAGGTACGGCCTATTTTGTTTTCAGGGCTATTTGTTGCTATGCGAAGGCTGAGTCCTGTCCCACCTTTCCCCTGGGAGAGGTCAGTCAGGGCTGTGGTGTCTGTCTTAGGGCCATATTCACTCCACAAACTCCGTGTCTTTGCCCTTTTGGGCTCCAAGTCACTGCTGGCTTTGACTAGCTTTACAGTCTGTGAGCTTCTGAAGACTTCCTTGCCTCAGAGGCCCCTCCTTCTGTGTACCCCAGGATGTGGCATGTGCCCAAGCCAAGATGTATTCCTGATAACTTTGGCAGATGTTAAAAGAAAAGAGACCACTGAACTCTGTGCTGAAAGTAGGCAGTGTTGAGGGACAAGCAGGCTGCTGGACACAGTGTCAATACTCTCTGCCCTAACTCTCTCAGAAAACCACATGGGCAGCCTGGCTTCTTACCACAGGCAGTGAGACCTCCATGGCATTTGCAGCCTGAGCACGCCACAGCTTAAACTTCTCAGCCGATCTGCAAATCCTCCACCCCTTCGTCTCAGCTGTCTCTGGTGTAGGTCCACGGTGGGGCTTCTGAGACTGACTGGATCGTGGGGACACTAAACTCATCAGGGGATGAATCCACGAATGAATCCTTGGCTGAATGTGCTGTTAGGCGGTGGGGCCTGGTTAATGACGGGTCACTGGGTATGTGACCTGAAAAGGTGAATCTCGCACCTGAGCTCCTCCGTTCTCTCCCTGCTTCCTGGCTGCCTTAAGCAGCTTTCCTGCACAGAAGGCCCTTCCAGTGTGCTGCTTCTGAACTGAAGAACTGCAGAAGAACTGAAGTTCACGGAAACTTCTGAAACTGTAAGTTAAAGTACTCCTTTAAGTTGTGGCTGTCAGGTATTTTCCTCCCAGTCATGAGAAAGTGACTAAGACATCATGTCTCTAAGACACCGTTAACATTCTGTGTCTGTTTTATTTCACATAGATTTGTGGTCTCAAGATTCATCCATGTTCTTAAAAATGACTCAAATGTATCCTTTATTATGGCTGAGTAGTACTCTATTGTGTATATACACCACATTTTCTTATCCATTCATGTATCAATGGGCACATAGGTAACTTCCGTAATTTACCCATTATAAGTTGTTCTGCAGTAAACATACGTATGTGCATTATTACTGTAGTACGATGCCTTGAATTCTTTTGGAAAGATTGCCGGAAGAGATAAAGCTGAGTTAAATGGAATTTCTATTTTTAGTATTTTGAAAAATCTCTATATTGATTTCCATAATGGTTGTATTAGTTTACATGTTCACCAACAGTATAGAAGGGTTCCATTTTCCCCACAACCTTACTTGCATTTGTTAGTTTTTGAGTCCTTGATAATAACCATTCTTACTGGAGTCAGGTAGAATCTCTGTGTTGTTTTGATTTGCATTTCTC
The DNA here is from genome assembly GCA_028451465.1 of Erethizon dorsatum. Taxonomy (NCBI): domain Eukaryota; kingdom Metazoa; phylum Chordata; class Mammalia; order Rodentia; family Erethizontidae; genus Erethizon; species Erethizon dorsatum. The sequence continues at coordinate 112,455,639 of CM051831.1, read as the reverse complement.
TAATGGTAAAAATGCGGAAAATGTTTTCATGTATATGCTGACAATTTCATTTCATCTTCTGAGAAGTACTCATTCAATTGTCCATTTTTTGGATCAGGTTTAGGCCTTTTATGTTTGGGGACTCAATTATTTTGAGTTCTTTATATATTCTAGAAATCTTCTATCAGAGTGTAGGTAGCAAAAAATTCTTATCACTCTATTGGTTGTTTCCTTTGCTTTTCAGAAGCTTTTTAATTTAATATATTCCCATTTATTGATATTTGGCATTATCTCTTGCACATCTGAAATTCTGTTCAAGAAGTCCTTACCTATCCCTGTGTCTTCCAGAGTTTTACCAATATTTTCTTCCAGCAGATTTAGTGCTTCTGTTTTTATACTTAGGTCTTTGATCAACCTCAAACACCTTCAGAAATCTGATTCTTGACAAAGGGACCAAGAACATGCAGTGGAGAAAATGCAGCCTCTTTAATAAATGGTACTGGGAAAACCGACTATGCATGTGCAAAAGAATGAATCTAGATCCATCATCTCACACTTTAAATTAGATTTTTTAAAACTGATAATAAAAAAGAGTTAAATTGCAAGTATTAATTATACCATGTGATTTTTTGAGCCATGTATATATTGTATGTTTAAATCAGATGAACATATCACCCTTCTCATGCATTTAGCATTTCTTTATGAAGAACAACTCATTCAAAATCCCTTCTTCCAACTTGTTGGAAATATGCAGTATATTATTGTTATCTGTAGTTACCTTACTGTGCAGTAGCACAGCGTAACTCTTTATGTTTCTCTTACAGCAACCTAGCACCCATTTGATCAAACTTCCCTCATAAGCCCATTACTCTCTGCAGCCTCAGGGGACCAACATTTAACTCTAAATTTCAACACTATCAACTTTTTTAGATTCCACATTAGAGTGAGATCGCATGGTACTTGTCTTTCTGTGCATGACTTATTCACATAACCCAATGACCTCCTGTTTTATTCATATTTTCTCAATATCAAGATTTTATTTTTTTAATGACTTAATAGTATTTGAGGCCATCAAGAGTGTGCAAAGAATGTGCAAATATTCCCTTTCATATACATTCTCATCAGCACTTGATATCTTTAATCATTTTATTTTTTATTAGTACACGTTTGTATTACATAATGATTACTTTCCTTATGGGGAGTTGGTACACATACATGACACATCTCAATTCTTTTTCATCCCCTTTCCTTCCTCTCGCTCCACCTACTTCCATCTCTAGATTCATTTGCAAAAGATCTATCTCTTTACTTCCTATCATCTATTGTTTTCTCTTGATTTATATTTTGGATTTCTCATACCAGAGAAACCAAGTGATATTTAAGCTTGTGTATCTGATTTATTTCACTTAACATTATGGTCTTGATGTGCATCCATTTTCCCCAAAAGATTCAAGTTTATCCTTCTGTGTGGCAGAGTAGTACTCGATTGTATATAAATGTCATATTCTCTTTATCCATTTGTTCCTGGATGGGCATATAGGCTGCTTCCAAGATTTAGCTATTGTGAATTTTGCTGCTGTAAATATGGGCATGCATATATCTCTGTAATATGATGTCATTAGCTTTTTCAGGAAGATACGTAGGAGAGGAATTACTTTGTTGAATGGAATTTCTATTCTTCTTTTTAATTCTTTAAATTTTATAAATAAAGATTGCATTCCTATTGGGGAGCTGGTGCATATACATAACACATCTTAATTCTTTCTTCATTTCTTTCCTCCCTTCCCTTCCTCCCATCTCTGTATTTACATTTATATATATATACATATATGTGTGCATGCATGTGTGTAACATCTAATATTTACATTCTTGGCGGGAAGTTGATACATTTACATAGCACATCTTAATTCTATTTTTTACACTTTTTCATTTCCCTCCTCCCCACTACCCACTCCTTCCAGAAGATTTATACTGATTTTAATAATAGCTATTCATTTCATTCTGTTGTTTCCTGATAATTAGTGCTGTTGAGCTTCTTTTTGTTCTTGTTGTTGAAAACTACCCAGCATGCTGAGGGGATGGATTTGTTTATTAGTTTCAATACATTAATTAAAACATTTAATTTATTACATACATATATACAATTATTGTTCCTAATAATTAAAATAAAGTCATAGAAAAGCCAAAGTGAAATAACAACCTGGATTCTGCAATGTTTCTTTGCATTAACTTAAATAAGTGGGCCATACTTAATATGACTTCAAGAAAAACTACTTAAAATTCATATATTATCATTTTATTTTTCTACAGACCAATTTTGTTTTCATGTATAACCACAAACAAAGTTAATATTTGTTCTCTTCATTTATGATAGAACTGTGAAGTCTATACCTTATACCATTTGGCCTGGACATCAGGATGAACAGTTTAGGAAGGAAACAATCTAATTCCTGATTCTGAGATATTAACTATAAAGGATTATTAGGTAAAATAATATAGTTTAATTACCTCTCATTTAGAGAAGAATAATATCTGAGGCCCTCAAAAGTTTATTCCAATCCCTCACTTCAAAGGATTTTAAAACATTTTTCCACATGCATATTGATCACGAATAAAAATCTCTTTTATATTTCATAACCAGTATCTCAATCAATAAACAACTAGCAAAAACAAATATACTAAATATGGAAGTTTGACTTTTCATAAAATTTTAGAATAAAAATAATATGAATTCCATCTCAATGCAGACTTTAGACTTTGTCATGAGTCAGTACACTAATTATGGAGTTTTTCAGATGAAGACTATCAGGTAACATTTTGAGTTAGAGACAAGGTGAGAAGTTCAGAGGACAAAGAGGTGATTCTTGTACCTAACTGCGACAATACATATTAAGAATAGACGCACTCATGACATTAGTCAACAACACTAACATTTTGTAAGATGATCATTAGAACCCAGATTCAGAGCCACAGGTCAGTCTCTAATGGGAAGGGAGGTATGTTCTAGAAGCCACGCAGAGTTCTACAACTCATTTGACAGTATGGGATGCCATAGATTAACCATCTTTTGGGGGGGTCTGGAGGTACAGGATCCACTGCCTGAGAAGTAAGGGTGAAGAAATCCATTGCCCATGGAGCACTGCCTTGATAGCCAAAGCCCAGAGACCTGGAGTAGGTCATCTGGCAGGGACTGCACAACGTGGAGAGCCTGGGGTGGTAGCAGGGTGTCTGGCAGGGGCTGGATGCCACACAGGACCTCTGGCAGCTGGTGGGCTCAGGGAAGGACTCCTGACATCCTCTGTAGAGAGAGGAGTCCAGCTGGTAGGTGCTGGGAGACCAGAGGCCAGTGATGTAGCCCAAGTTGTTGGGATGGGAGGGGCCACAGGTGGATGCTGGGTATTGCAGGTAGCCAGAAAGGACCCTGAGAATTTTCCAGAGCTGTAGCTACAGGACATGTCAGGAAATGTGAATTCAGCTGAGTATAACTGAGAAGGTTCTGAGTTTACTCCTAGACTGGAACATTTAAATCCTCTCAGTGATGGGTGTGGCACCTTACAGTGTCATGTTTCCTGTATTTGGATTCCCTTATTTGCATATGTGTAACTTTGCAATCTTTGCAATTACAGTTTTCTAACTCCCTTTATCTTATACTCATGGGGAAATCATTTTATATTTATAGCTCTGCATCAGTGAAATTCATTCATGTTAAAAATGCCATAACTATTAATAACACCTACTTTGTCAAAGCCAGAAAAGCCCCTCTTATTTGCTCTGTCCAAGACTTGCACACCTGCTCCTGTTTCAGCTGAGGAATTCTTTCTTCCTAGATGGAACTGCAAAGCAGTCCCATTTCTTTTGGTTAGGGACTGAATGTCAGAATTCTAGTCTTCGTTAGGAATGATCTAAAGGGTGCCCCTTCAGCAAATCATTGGTTCACACTCTCCAACAGTATGTTCCATCTTTACGCACTATTTGCTATGTTTACTATGTCACTGCACTTATGTTCAGGAGTCATGTCAAAGTAAGTCAAAGGAATTGAGAAATGATGGGACATATGCATAATGCTGAACATACACACAGAAAAGTTTAGTATTTAGAAAAGTTGAAACAAAGACAAGAAGTCTACTATAGACACATATCAAAAGAGGTAGTGGCAGGCATGATTGAGATGAGATAGGAAGAAAGTGACAATGGCAGCAAGAGTTACAGCAATGTCAGTATTGTCTTCCACACATGAATTACAGTGGATTCTACCCTCTTCAGTCACATCAAAATTACTTAAAAATTACTTAAAAATTTATGGCTTTTTTGGGCCGGTGAGATGGCTCAGCGGCATAAGCGCCTGCCTTGCAAGCGCGAGGGCCCGAGTTCGACTCCCGGAACCCACATACGAAAAAGGGGCCGGTGATATCGCTCAGAGGCACTGGTGCCTGTTGGCGCGCGAGGTCCTGAGGTCGACCCCCCGGTACCCACAAAAAAAAAAAAAAAAAATTTATGGCTTTTCATTATACACTTTTATTTGTACATGGTCCTGGAAAATCTCTCCTTTCCTCTCTCTCCCTTTCTCTCTCTCTCTCTTTCTCTCTCTTCTTTTCTCTCTCTCTCTCTCACACACACAGAAGTGTAAACACCATTTTAAAATTTGATGCCCTGTAAGCATTTCCATAGTTGTGCCAGTTTGTACTTTTATCTTCCTTCTCCTGGTACACAGGTTTACCCCGATTTGTTGAACCTGGAAAAGTATAATCCTGGGAACCACCATTATGAAAAATGATGTAATGTTTTATATAAGTAATAATATGCAAACGAAAACTTCCAAAGTTGAAAAAAAATATATTAGAAAATCAAGAAAATAATATATAGTTATCATCTATAATCTTTCCTTATATATTATGGCTGCATAGTCTTTACTCACATCTGCATATGAATATATTTGTCAGCATGATTTTCAGTAGTATGAATAGATGTGTAACAAATAGTTTTCTATAAACACTGCATATGAAAATTACACAAATGATTGTGGATGGCTCAGAATAGTTTCTTTGCACATCTCCATTTCATATTAGGAACTGTACATCTGTAAAATCCCCTCTGTCATCCTCAGTGCTTCAAGCCTAGGATTATTTATGCTCCTCTCATCCAGATGTTTCTCATTTACCTCCCCACCCATTCTGCAGGCCATGAGGGTTACTTGTGTAAGAATCACCTGCATTCAATTACAGAATGTATTAACCATTTTTACCCTCCTGTTATGTTGTTTTGAAATTTTGTTCTGTTATTTTTCTCTTTAAAATAAAAATAAATAAATAAGCAAAAGAAAATCACATTATAGTAGTTTATGTAACCAGCATTGTAAAACAAAACTTTAAATAGATATTTAAGCAAAGTGGAAAAAAAAAAGTCACCTGCAAATGACTATAGGCCTTGGATTTTAGGGGCAGTAGAAGTTGCTTATAATGAAATAAAACCATTACTAAAACAAGCAAAATTAGAATCAGGAGACAGCTCATGCCTAGTGGTCAGAGATAAGCATTGTTTCAAAGAATTTCTAAAAGCCCTACGCGAGATTCTTTCCCCTTCTACATGCCTCCCGTACTTTATGTGCCCCTCACCTGTACGTATGCACAGATTTCTGTAACCAAGTTTATCTTTCATGTTCTGTAAGACCACAAGGCTTCAGCTAAGATGCTTGAACACAAACTTGCTCAGAAACAGGACCTACACCAATGAGCTGACATCAACTCCTGACCTCTTTGGCATCCTTGACTGGTGAACTTAATGTCCAAGTAGTTTATGTAAATTTCTCCCTTTTGCCTTTAAAAACTTCTTGCCTCAACTTATTTGAATATTAATATGCCTTACTTCTATGCTATTCCAAAAAATATTATTCTTTGGAAAATGTTTCTGGCTGTTGTTTAAGTTGGCGGGACCTCCTGGCAGGTAACAGTTGAATGTGTTGGTTTCAGAATTTCTAGGTCAAAGGTCCCTGCAATTCAGCTTGAAAGAGGAGGCAAGAGGTGTTTGGCAGTAGTGCAGGCAGCCCCAGAACTACACCCTGAAACTCTTGGACTATAGCATTGTAGCTGGTACAGCGGGATCCCCCTAGTATCCCTGGAAAAGTGCCAACAGAACTTTGGAGTCTGGCAAGACAAGGGCCATCAAGCTTAAACTTCATTACATTGAATCTATATTTGTCTCTACCTAAGATTCTCAGCCCAAAGGGTCTGAACATGCGCTTGTGATGCAATCTGTACACTATCAGGGACCCTCATGGAATCCCTCACAATATCTTTCATAGCAATGTCTCTCTCTAGGGATTCAACTTTACTTTTAACCAACTGTAGAAACGATCCCTGAAAGTAGAGCCTTCCAACTTCACTTTAAGTAATTATCTTCCTCTATGGTTGTCGTTATTTGTCCTTGCCTCCCTTTCATTGCAAATCAAAATATCATACAATAAGAAAATATACAATATATTTAGTTTTTAATACAATTATGTGTTTCCTGACTGTTCAAAACAGATACACTGATTTAATACATCAAATGTCAAATACTGTATGTTATATGAGGGCTCAAGATATATAATGTCAGGGCTTATGTCACTGACAAAACTGTATTAAAATTATTTGACAAATGCTGAAAGTATCAATGTTTCTTTAGTGCAAATGTGTTTAGATTTTTTTTGAAGAAAGGATCACTATGCAGGATTTGAGTAAGTCAAAGGAGTGACAAAGGCACACGCATCAAATAGCTACTTTTTATAAGGTTTTCTTGTGGTCTTCTAAATTTTCAAATTTCCTCCTATGGTTTCCTGGTGGTGGTGGTCGTAAAGCTCTTAGCCCATATAATGCTGTGGAGACCATTCTTTTCTCAAATCCTGTTTTCCAAAGAAATAGCTATCCTACAACTAAGGGTGACATTTTGTTCAGTGGAAGCAAGCCTAGTGTTTGTCAAAATAATAAAGTCAGCAAATGTGTCTCCCTGGCTGGCTTTCCAGGCATTCAGTGGTGCCCTTTTCTTCCTGTACTTATCCAACCCTCCTCATATCAATGTGGGCATGTGGAAAAAAAAAAAAAGAAAGAAAGAAAAATAAAATCTCTCAGGCCCTCTATCAAATCAAGCCCACTGTCTTAGTTACTTTTCTTGTTGCTGACAAGTTAAGAGAGAAAAAATTTATTTAGCTTACAGTTTGTAGAGGTTTCAGTCCATAATCAGCTGGCTCCAAGGCAGGGTGGCATGGCAGACAGGCATTGCAGAGGAGAAAGAGTTCATAGTGGGCAGATGATAGCAAAGCAACAAGGGACAGCCACAGTTCTTTCTATCCCTTATATCTCATCCAGGCTACTTAGGGCAGGTAGCACTCTCACCATTAATCCTAGTCACCTTGTTCCTAACATTGCACCATGAATGGATCCCGGGGTTACACACCCTAGATTCAGCCACCTCTGAAAAAGCCCCACCTATGACTGCATGAGGCTTTGGGGGACATCTAAACACAGGCCCTAACACCCACACAGCCTTCTTACTCTTATACGCAGGTTGCATGGTGTTATATTAAACTCCTCATTAGTTGTCAATATTGAAACATAAAAAAGAGTTAACATGAAACATGAATTTCTAACCCATTTTTTAAAATTCTACACATCTGCTGACATGGGGTTCTGTCACTCATAGCTGGCTGGATTGAGGGCAAGCTGTCCCAGTCACATGGATGTGCTCCTCCTAATCTCAGCACTTCTAAGCACTCTTCCTCTCCAGCTCTAATGTCCCATGTCAGCTGCTGTTTGTCTTCTAATCTGGAATATTATTTTCTTATGTCCATTAGTGTCTCTATCACTGGTGAGAGAATGAGAGATGAATTAAGAAAGCTTTGGTTCTTAAAATTGTGGAAAGGAAAACTCCTTCTTTTTGCATTTGAAGGATTTTCTGTACGCAATACAAAAGCGTTGTGTGTCTGTGTTGATCGATTCAAGTACAAAACATCAACCATGAAACGCATCACAGGTCAGTCTCACCCCCTCACTAATATTTACGATCCGCCTGGACAGCGTGGTTGTTTGAAGTTAGACCCTCTGACTTAAAAGACTTCGTAATCCAGCAGAATTTAAATGGGATTTATATGCTCACAAAGACTTGAGTCAGTGATGTTCTCACTACTGAATAGTGCAATAGAAAAACAATGGGTCACTTTAGGTTATAAAAATAAATCAAAAATTGAACAACTCTTTTGAAAAAAGGCACGTTGTTGACCACCTTGCAGGTCCCTCCACGTGTGATTCTCATGTGTCACCATGGTTGAAGAAAGGAGCCAGCATCTAGCTGGAGCCTGCAGGACAGCCTCACAACCCTATGAGCTCACACTACACACCTGAGCGCTGTGACCACCTCCTCACAGGACGCGCCTCTCCAGGTACATAAAGAATAAAATTAAAAATAGAGTAAAGTTAAGCTATTTTCTTTTATAATATTGTAAATCTACTATAATGGGCAGTTCTTGATGATAATGTGCTACACCCTCTCTCAACACTGCTGTGTGGATGTAATAGCTATTATAGATGCTATTGTTGGGAAATGTGGAAGATGGATTTAGTGGCATTAATATCCATCCTGCAAGACGCAGCCTCTTAGAGTTTGAACAAAAGCTGTGTATCGCTACTCACTAGTGTTGTACAGATGGCTTATAATGATTAGTAATGACTCCTTTCACCATAAATACCAGGAAGAAGAATAGCAGTCATGACAGACAATGACAGCTGAAATTGGGAAGCATAATAAAAATGGCTTTTGAGTTAGAAATCAGGTGAATTGTACGTCGAATATATGAGCGGCACAGAAACAATCCTGGCATGTAGAAAACACTCCATAGACACATGCCAATGAAAGGAAGTTAGAGCTACAGATGTCTTCAATTAAATAAAGTGCATGAGAACATTTTATTAAGTATTAAAATCTGTTTATTTGTTCATTGTTTGCTTGGGCAACTTAGTGAAGATTGTCTGTATCTAGTAAACAAAGCTCTAAGTTTTACTGCCCAAAAGTCAGAATCCTTAACGAGGGTCAAATAATATCTACAGGCTGTATTCATCTGTCTGAGATCAGGACATCACCTACAAGAAAGCAGTCAAAGGGGAAACAGAACATGCTAGAAGATATGTGCCTGAAAGCACCTTTCCTCCCCTGCCGCTTTGAGAAGGGCTGGCCTTTTCCTGGTCTTTCCAAAGTCCATGCTGAGAACTGAAGGGACTGAGATAACTAAGTGAATTCTCAGTCCATTCTGAGGCTAACAAGCATTCCAGAAGATTGGGAGTAAAAAGTGGATCCATCTTTAAGGCTGTGAAGTTAAAATAACACATACAAAACAAGAAGCCAAGGAGTAAGCACAGCCTTCAAAGACTACCAGAGCTGAAAACCACAGGGGCACTAAAATCAAACCCAGTGAGGCAGGGCAACGGTCTGCTCTAAAACAGCATTAGTCTGATTTTTGTCACTTAACATTGTGGGCTCATGTACTAATAAAAATTAAAACTAGGAAAAAAGCAATATTAGGAACTTTCTTAGATGATAGTGGACAAAGTTTATGTAGTAAAAGCAAATGCATAGATGGAGTTGTGACAAAAATACCTGTAGTAACCTACCTTCACATCATGAAAATTACAGCAGCACTAAAACCTAACATTGTATGTAGCAGACACGCATCACATGAAGATTTGCGATGAGGCAAACCACAGGCACAACGAAGATGATACCTTCCCTTGCAGTGACATGAAGAAAACTGACTGCTGCCTCATAAATGCTGTAGAAAGCTTTTCATCATTTTCCTTTAAGTCAACCTGGGATTTCTGTCCCCCATGTGCTGCCTTACACTGGAACACAGAATGAGGGTGAGAGTCTTGTTCATGTGTCACTGGGCCTTTGTTTGATTCTGCTGATGAGAGCTCAGGAGTTGTCAACAGTATAACACATGGCACACAAAGAGTAACTCCATTTCTTCCTGAAGGGAGAAAACACACACACACACATACTGCATGGATGGGAGGTCCAGAAAATGGAACTATAGTAAAAGATCCCTGTGATATTCCAAGCTGCTTCTGCAATTTTGGGTTAAAAGTAGAGAATATGTGAGGTATTTTTGATTCTTAAGCTTACTCAAAGAAGGCAGGATAAGATCAACTTCCAAAGAGGAATAGGAGCTCCAGATAGGAATTGAGCTTTATTTCTCTTGGAGGGATCTTGCTAACTCCAGTTCTTTTGGCAGAATTCTGTGGTAGGTAAATAAAGATAAGAGGTACAGATAACACAGAGGTGAGAGCATTTTAGTGTTTGTAAAAGAGAACTGGAAAGAGCTCCAGGAACCAGAAGCTCTAATTTTAAGTTATTTTTAGATTTATTTTTATTAACACATAATATGTGCATATACTGTTTTTATAGAACACAGCATGATATTTCGATACGTGTATACAATGCATATTGATCAGTTCAGGGCAATTAACATATCTATCACCTCAAACATCTACCATTTCTTCTCTTCTAGCTATTTTGAAATGTACAGTAAATCATTGTTAAGTATAACTGCACTGTGCTACGGAAGATTAGAATACATTTCTCCCATCTTACTTTAATTCTGTACTTCAGATTCTTTGTATGCCTCTCTGCCCTTCCATACTGAGCTCTGGTTACTTGTATTGGTTTTCCCCATTCCTAGCAGTTTACCATGTTTACCTCAGTTTACGTATTTTCCTATTTTACTGCACAAGTTGAACGTCTAGATTTTCTTATAAGAATATTGTTGGTGCCCAAAGAGTAACTCACTTTGAAGTTTCTTCCCCATTAAAGCAAATTTAGGTCTTAATAGTAGTGTGAATAGATTTTAGTAGTATAATATTGAGTTAATTTATTTTTGGGAAAGTTTTATGTGCAGTGTTCCTTCTTTTGTTCCCATTAATTAACTTTTTAAAAAATCTTTATTTTTATTAGTACATGTTTTCGGTACACGATTACATTCCTTCAGGGGAGTTGGTGCATGTAATGAACTTTTAAAACTCATCCTTATACCAGGATTTGATTGATTTTAAAGACTTCCAATTTAAAAAAAAATAAAGATGTGATATGAGGGTCTTGCGGAATGGAGAATGTTTGATCAATCTGAATCTTAAACACTGGTGAGATGAAGAATGATGGCTAAAACACAGATGTCAGAATCCCCACCAGCACTGTGAGCAGTTTTGGGAGGAGACCTGCCATTGTGATTATTAGAAAATGTACAGTAATTTAGGGGGTAAAAGTATGGACTCTGCTATTAGACACTTGGGAAAAATCCTGATGTTGCCTGTTCCAGTGCTGGAATGTCGTGCCACAGACTGTAGCTTTCCATATGCCACTTTTCTTATCTGAGGAATGGGGATAATAATATCTCCCTGATTGTACTATTGTGTAAACTAAATGAGGTAATATAAATATGTAAATGCAGATAAGTGGAGTACAGATGCTGGAATATATGTGAACCTTTGGTCAAATATGCAAAGCAACAACTTCCCAGCTGATTCTGAGATATCAGATTTCAGAATCACCATTGTACATATTTTTAAGTAAATTTTTATGGTCTAAGTATCTCTTTGGCACAAGAGTGAAACTTTTAGAATTGAATGAAAACCTTGGGATTTCCAAAGTAAACTTGTTTAAAAATGCAGAGACAGCATCTGTATCATAATGAAGAAAGCATTGTTTAAAGCTTCATAAAGCCAGCAAGCCACTGTGATCAGTGGCTTTGTATCTTACTTACGTAGTGCTTTGCTCACATGCTATTTCTTCTCCTTCTATCCTTCTCTATTTTCCTTTCATTTCTCCTCTCTATCCGTGATTACTTTATCCCTTTTCCATTCCGTATTTTTTCCTCTTCTAATGCCTATTTCAAGCACCCTTCTTAGATTTAGCTTTCTAAATTGGCAATACACTCAAACCAAAGATGCATTTGTATTTTTCCATTGTTTGAGTAACACAGGTTTGAATGAGTTTGAATGAGTCTATGATTTGAATGAGTCTTCCAAAGGTCATGAGTTATACACTTGATCCACAATGTGGTGGCCTTAGGAGGTGTCTGAGTCACTGAGACAATATCTTCATAAATGTATTAGTGTTGTCCTTATGGTGGGACTAAGTTCCTTGTCTTAGGAGTGGGTTTCCTATAAAAAAGGTGGGTTCAGTATCCGCTTGTCCTAGGTCTCACTTGCTCACATGATACCAGCTGCTGTAGTGCAACAAAAAGACCTTTACTAGATGCCATTGCCTTGATTTTGGACTTCACCAAACCCTAGAAACGTGGTATATTTTTGTGCTTCAAAATAAACCAGTGGTGGTTTTCTTTCATTGTAAAAAAAAAAAAAAAAAAAAGAGATACATTGCTTTTTAATTTCATTTGTTGAATAAAACTGACTCTCTTCTAAATTTGTTTTCAAAAGTAATTAAGCACTTCAACTCAGTTTTCTTAAAAGATTCTAAATTCGATTGGCTTTATGGGCATTTTCTAAAATATCTTAAATTTTAAATTAGGAATAATTGAAGAAGTTTCAGGCACCAGTTCAAATTTTGGAATCCTACCATAATAATTCCTTTTTGTTTGTTTTTTTAATTAATTAATTTTATCGGTACATCTTAGATATAGATAATGATCACATTCATCATAGGGAATTTGTAACTGTACATTATGTATCTTGATTCTTTTATTTCCATTCCCCTCCCTTTCCTTCAGCCCCTCTTCTCCTTATTTACAAAGCTTTGTTGCTATTTTTTCTTTCTTTTCTTTTCTCTTTCTTTCTTTACTCTTCCTTCCTTTCTCCCTACCCCCTCTCTAGTTCCCCTTCCCATTTGAACAATTTCTTCTTATTTCATGATAGCTACTATACATATTGGTCTTTATTTACACTTTCAGTTTCTCACACCAGAGAAGCAATGCAATATTTACACGTGTGTGTCTGATTTATTTCACTTAAGAGTATGGTCTCAAGGTGCATCTATTTACATACAAATATCTCAAGTTTATCCTTTATGGCTGAGTAGTACTCCACTGTATAAAACAAAACAAAACAAAACAAAAATAAAACCACATCTTTTTTATCTATTTATAGGTTCATGAGCATTTGGGCTGTTTCCGAGATTTAGCTATTACAAACTGTTCTGCTACAAACATGGGTGTGCATATATTACTGTGGTATGTTGCTTTTGATTCTTTTGGGAAGATACCAACAAGGGGAATAACTAGATCAAATGGAACCTCTAGTCCTAGTTTTTTGCGGAATCTCCACACTGCTTTCCACATGGTTGCACCAGTCTACACTCCCACCAACAGTGGAGGAGGGCTCCTTTTTTACCACAGCCCAGCCAGTATTTGTTATTTGTTGGTTTCCTGATAATAGCCATTCTTTCTGGGGGGAGATATAATCTCAGTGTTGTTTTAATTTGCGTCTCTCAAATGATCAGTGATGTTGAAAATTTTTTCATGTATTTATTTGCTGTTTGTACTTTTTCATCTGAGAAGTTTCTATTCATTTCAGATGCCCATTTTTGGATTGGGTCTTTAAATTTGGGGGATATGATTTTTTTGAGTTCTTTATATATTCTAGATAGTAGTCCTTTGAGCAAAAGCTGGAAAAATTTTTTCCTACTCTGGGTTGTCGCTTCACCCTGTTGGTGATTTCTTTTGCTGTGCAAAAACTTTTTAATAAGGTGAGAGCTCAGTGTTGATTCTTCATAATAGTTCCTATGCAATTGGAGTTTTGTTCATAAAGTTTTGCCTATACCTATGTCTTCAAGAGTTCTACCTATACTATCTTCCAGCAGATTTAGTGTTCCTGCTTTAATATTTAGCTCTTTGATCCATTTTGATTTTAGTGTAGTGTATGGTGAGAAACATGAGTCTAGTTTTGGCATGGGAAAAGCCAGTTTTTCCAGCACCATTTATTAGGCTATCTTTCCTCCAGTGAAGTTGTTTGACTCCTTTGTCGAAGATAAGGTGGCTGCGTGTTTGGAGGTGTTTGTGCCTCTTCTAATCTTTTCTATTGATCCTTGGGTCTGCTTTTTCTTTTTTCCCAGTATTGTGCTGTTTTTTATTACAAGAGCTTTGTAGTAAAAATTCAAGTCAGGGATTGTGATATGCCCTGCCTTTCCTTCGTTGTGAAGAATTGCTCTTGTTATTCCAGGTTTCTTCAGGTTCCAAGTGAAGTTTAGGATTGTTTTCTCTAATTCTGTGAGGTACACTATTGGCATTTTGATCAGGATTTCATTAAATCTATATAACAATTTTGGGAGTGTGGCCACTGTTGCTCGATTGGTTCTTCCTACCCATGAGCGAGGGATATCTTTCAATTTTCTGATATCCTCTTTGATCTCCTTTTTCAGAGCACTGTAGTTTTCAATGTAGGGTCTTTTCCTTCCTTTGTTAGATTGATTTCTAAGTATTTCACTTTTTTTTTTTTTGATGCTATTGTCAAAGGTGTCTTTTCCCCAATTTCTCTCTCAGTGAATTTGTTGTTTGTGTATAGGAATACTGTGGATTTTTGAGTGTTGATTTTGTACCCATCTATGTCACTGAATTTCATTATTAAATCTACAAGTCTTTTGGTGGAGTTTTGGGGTCTTCTACATAGAGTATCATGTCATCCATAAATAATGATAATTTAACTTCTTCTTTTCCTATCTTTTTTTTTTTTTGGTGCCAGGAATAGAACTCAGAACCCTGTGCTTGCTAGGCAGGCACTGTGCCACTGAGGTATATCCTTGACCTTCTTTTCTATTTTTATTCCTTTTATTTCTTTCTCTTATCTAATTGTTCTGGCTAATATTTCTAGAACTATAGTGAATAGAAGTGGTGATAGTAGACTTCCTTGTCATGTTCCTGATTTTAGAGTGAAAGCTTTCAGTTTTTGACCATTGAGTACGATGTTAGCTGTTGGTTTGTCATAGACAGCTTTTATCAGATAGAGATAAAAACCATCTATTCCAGTTTTCTGCAGGGTGTTTATGATTAATGGTGTTGGACTTTGTCAAATGCTTTTTCTGCATCTATTGAGATGATCATGTGATTTTTGTCATTGGCTCTGTTGATATGGCGTGTTACATTTATTGATTTGCATATGTTGAATGATCCCTGTATCCCTAGGATGAATCCTACTTGGCAAATCTTCTTGATGAGTTGCTGTGTTCTGTTTGGCAGTATTTTATTGAGGATTTTTGCATCTATGTTCATTAGGGAGATTTGCCTGCAGTTCTCCTTTTTTGGTTGGATCTTTGTCTGGTTTTGGTAACAGAGTAATGCTTGCTTCCAAGAATGAGCTTGTGAGCATTCCTTCCTGTTCAATTTCATTAAAGATTTTGAGGAAAAGTGGCATTTGATCTTTAAATTTCTTTAGAATTCAGCAGTGAGTCTGTCAGGGCCTGGGCTTTTCTTTGTTGGTAGGTTTTTAATTGCATCTTCAATTTCATTGACTGATATTGGGTTATTTAGAATTTTTATGTTCTTTATTCAGCTTTGGTAATCATATGTTTCTAGGAAACATTTCTTCTGTGTTCCCCATCTTATTTAAGTTCAGGTTCTTGAAGTAGGTATTGATGATCTTTTGTATTTTTGTGGGCTCTGTTGTAATTTCAACCTTTTTCTTCTTAATTGGATGGGGTCAAGTCTTTTCTTTCCCTTTTTGATAAGGTTGGCTAGGGTTTTTTCAATTTTACTTAGTCTTTCAATGAGCCAACTCTTCAATTCATTGATCCTTTATATTATTTTCTTAGTCTCTCAGTTGCATTAATTTCTGCTCTGATCTTTACAATTTCCTCCCTCGTGTGAACTTTGGGCTTGACCTGTTCTTCTTTTTCTAGAAGATTGAGGTTCAGCACTAGGTTGTTTATTTGAGCTTGCTCTGTTTTCCTGATGTGGGAATTCACCGCTATAAATTTCTCTCATAGCAGTGATTTCATTGAGTCCCATAAGTTCTGGAATGTTGTATTGATACTATCTTTTAATTGTAGAAACTGTCTAATTTAGTCTTTAATTTCATGTATGACTCATTGGTTGTTCAGGAGGGGGTTACTTAATTTCCACATTTTTATGTAGTTCTTGTGGTTTCTTTTTCTGTTGATTTCCAATTTCATTGCACTATGGTCTGTTAATATACATTGGATAATTTCAATTCCTTTGCATTTACTTAAACATGGTCTATGAGCTAATATGTGGTCTATTTTGGAGAACATCCCGTGAAGAGCTGAGAAGAATGTGTATTCTGATGCTATGGGGTGGAACATTCTATAGACATCTACTAAGTCCATTTTCTCACAAGACTGGTTCAGTTGATATTTCTTCATTGATTTTTTTTGTCTAGTTGATCTGTCTGTTTGTGAGAATGGGGTACTGAGGTTCTCCATTATAATTACATTAGTATTTACTTGATTTTTCAAGTTCCTTAATATTTGTTTTATATAGTTGGATGCACCAGTGTTTGATCTATATATATTGAGGTTTGTTATCTCTTCCTCATGGTGTTTTCCCTTAACAAGTATGTAATGACCTTCTTTGTCTCTCTTGATCAGTCTTGGATTGAAGTTCATTTTCTGTGCAAATAGAAAGCTACACCTGCATTTTCTCAGGTTCCTATTGCATGAAGTATTGTATTCCATGCTTTGACTTTCAGTCTATGAATTTCTTCCTGAGTTAAATGTGTTTCTTGTATGCAGCATAGTGTTGGATATTGTTTTTTGATCCATTCTGCCAGTCTGTTTCTTTTGATTGGTGAATTATGACCATTTACATTGATGGTTATAACTGATATGTATTGACTTACCCTTGTCATATTATTTTCCTGTTGTTGGTTCCTTGTCTTTCCCCTCTGTTTAATTGCTTGCCTTGTCTGGTAGATTCTATTGATGTTCTTGGACTATAGTCTTCCTTATCTCTTCCTAGAATATCCTTCAGAACATTTTGGAATATTGGTTTGGTGGTCACGGATTTCTTCAGTTGTTCTTTCTCATGGAAGTATCTTATTTCTCCATTGATTTTGAAAGATAGTTTTGCATCAATCTGGGTTGGAGGTTGTTCTCTTTTAGGACTTGAAATACTTCACTCCAAGCTCTCTTTGACTTAAGGGTTTGTGTTGGGAAGTCTGTTGTGATTCTGCTGGGCTTTCCTTTATAAGTGATTTGTTTCTTTTCTTTAGCAGTTTTTGATATTCTGTTCTTGTACTGAATTTCTGGAATCTTGACTACTATATGCCTTGATGTATATTTATTTGATCATGGCTAATTGGAGTTCTGTATGTTTCACTTATCTGTATGTCAAATTCTTTTTCCACGTTTGGGAAGTTTTCTACCATTATTTCTGTGAATAGTTTTTTTATATCATTTGCACTGTCTCCTGCTTTTTCATTGACTCAAATCAATCTTATGTTTTTCTTCTTTGCATCATCTTGCAACTGTTGGATTGATTTTTTATAGTCCCTTGCTATTTTTAAGAAATCTTTCTTTTTGTGATCACTAACCACAATTCTGTCTTCTAGATCTGACATTGATTCACTTGGCTGCATTTACTGTCAATAGAATTTTTAATTACCTGGATATCTGTTTGAATCTGTTTCATGGATTCCATTTCTTTCCTTTATGGGGCATTCATGATTTACATCATTTTCCTAAGCTCTTCTATTTTTTTTAATCTGTGTCTACTCTAGATTCATTGAGCAAGTTATTCATTATGATTGTCATCTCTTTTTTTTAACAGAGTTTATTTCTGATATGATTTTCTGTATAGTCTCATTCATCTGTTTCTTTACTTCTGCTGCCACCATTTCAGAAAATTCAGGTGGGTGGCTTCTGATTTCCTCTACCTTGTTGTTTCTTTGAGGTCTGGGGTTGCATTTTACTTCTGTGTCTTGTCATTTTCTACTTTTTAAAAAATTTGAATTCATTTTATGTGTTGATGCTTGTAAATTGCTTATGGTAGGTAGTTTTATCACTAGTACTGTTGGTTTCCTAGGCAATGTGTATTCCTTAGAGATGTCTTCTAAGTGTAGCTGGCTCTTGGCCTGTGTCTGTCCAAAGATCCTATCTTCCCAATTTAATAAGGTTGAGAAGTTACTATCTCTTTGGCCCAGCACCCAGTCCTTTGGTATTGAACTATGGTAATGATTATGACCCTAGACAATCACAATGTTGTCATACAAGGGAGGACAACTGACTACAACAGATCTGACACCCTTGCTAAAGTAGTACAATTAGCAATAACAATAGCATCAAGCACAGCATAGAAACTGACAAACTGTGGCAACTATTAATTTGGTGCTTTTAACCATAGGAGCAAGATTTACAATTATTTAGCATAATCCAACATAAACCAGGAACTCGTATGAAGTGATTCTCCCCTTAGTAGAGTGATTTTACCCTGTGGGGGGAAATTTAAGAGGGATGAGGGGAAAAAATGGCGAGAAATATAGTAGAAGCAAGGCTGAAGGACAAAGGAAGATCACCAAACTTTAGGAAATTGGAGAAGACAGGAGAGAAATAATGAAGGAGAGAGCAAGAGAATATTGAAGTGAATCAGAAAGACTAGAGTCTTTCACTCACATGAAAAAAATCAAAAAATCAAAAAAGGAAATACAAGAAAGAGAGAGAAAAAAAGGGCAAACAAATACAACAAACAATAAAAATAAAAACCTAAACAATCAAAAAAAAAAGAAAAAAAAAAAAAACAGAAAAAGGAAAAAGTCAAAGCCCAGTCTGTGCTGGGTAACCCATCACGTCAGCAGTAGGATTAGTGCTGGGTGTGGGGCTCATCTGGATGTTGGGGCTGGGGCTAGAATCTTTAGGCAGCAACTTTTTGGATGTACCTCAGTGGCCTGCCCACATAGCCTTACTGTGTTTGTCTCTGTGTTGCTCTCTCAGTTGCTGTAGGGCCTTCAAACAGAAGACAGCCCTCCCAAACTGGGCTGCTCCCAGTCGGGTATTCACTTGGCCCCTCTGAGCCCTTGCATAGACTCCTCTGTTCCACTTCGTTGGTGCATTTCTCTCCTCCCTCACACCTCTGGGAGCAGGACAACAGGAATGGTGCTGTACAACTCACTACCTTCACAGCTTCCACTGCTGTCTCTCACCTTGTCACTAGAGGTTCCAGTTAGCTGCTCTGGTGCATAACAAGAAAGAAAAGAAAAGAGAAGAAAAGAAAAGAAAAACAGGTAGCCCATGAGGAAGGAGCAGCTTCCTTTTCACTCACCCCTGTGTGTGATATCCCAGGATACCCCAGATCTATCCTGTGTGTCTTGAATTTGTCACACTATTACAGTCCATCGGCTTTTTGAGAACTTCCCAGAATGGTGGTTCCTGCTCTGCACGCAGCCCTGTGGGCTGCTTCACCTTTTTTTTTTTTTTTTTTGTGGGTACCAGGGGGTCGACCTCAGGACCTCGTGCGCCAGCAGGCGCCCGTGCCGCTGAGCGATATCACCGGCCCCATTTTTGTATGTGGGATCCGGGAGTTGAACTCGGGCCCTCGCGCTTGCCAGGCAGGCGCTTAAGCCGCTGAGCCATCTCACCGGCCCTGCTTCACCTTTTTATAAAGTCCTATGCCTATGTTTTCTTTGATCTAAAAGTCTCTTTCTTCAGATTGGTTTTGGCATCAGGATGTATGTCCCTCCCTTTCTTCAAATTGTATATGTTTTTAGTTGATTTTCTCTGAGTAACTCTGACATGGCTCCTCCTCTATTCAGCCATGTCAAGTCTCCAATAGTCTTTTCAATAGAATATTCCCAAAGTCAAACAGTCCCCTGATGACTGGTAACAGTGGTCCTGATGAAATTTTCTTTACAACTGTGTCTATTTGGCCTCCCTCCAAAGCTCTTCAATGAGCATTCCTCTGGAATGTTTTCAGAAACCCCAGCTTTGTACAATATCTGATCATCTTCTACTAAACTGAAAGGACCTAGAAGACGAAGATGGTGACAGTTCCTGTTACTGGCTCTCAGTAGATCTTCAGTGGTGTTTATTTAAAAAGACGCATACAGGCATTTTTAGCATTGGCTTCATTATTTTTATTTGTTGACAACTGAAAATATGTGATTATCAGTTCATGAACTATGAGATTTTGCTTGTTCTTCATGAAATAGACATGAAGACAAGGTATCTTGTCGCCATGGAATGGGAGGGAGTGGGGGTGGCAGGTGGTGTTGCTGCGTTGCATCTTGATTGCTGCATCATTGGTCATAAAAATAGTTACTTATAACCTATAAATTTAAAACAATTGTGTTTCTTTTGTGTGTGTGTGTGGGAACCGGGGGTCGACCTCAGGATCTTACATGCCAGCAGGTGCCCGTGCCACTGAGCGATATCACCGGCCCTTTTTCACATGTGGGTTCCAGGAGTTGAACTCGGGCCCTTCTGCTTGCCAGGGAGGTGCTTACGCTGCTGAGCCATCTCACTGGCCCACAACTGTGTTTCTTAAGGAAATGAATAAAACATATTCAGCCACATGTGTAAGGAGAAAGCCAATTTCATTTTAATTATGTTGCTGATCAGTGAAACTCCAAAGGACTCTATGAATACCAGCATTTTTTTTCATATACCATATCTAATAGTGAAAGTTTATAAAGTTTTTCAGAAGGTCCATTCCAATTTCTCACTAACCCAAAAGAAGACTGAAGTTGAGAATCAATCAGGATCTAATCAAAATTCAAAGTATCTCTTTTCTTACTGTTAGTGACTGCTTGTGTCCTGTTACAAGACGACCGTGTCTCCTTTAAAATTCATATGTTCAAGTTTGAACTCTCTGTACCTCAGAATATAACCTTCTCTGGGGACAGGGTCTTTACAGAACTAATTAAGTTAAAGTGAATTCATTAAGGTTAGCCCTAATCCAATATGACTAGTTGCATTATGAAATGTGGAAATTTGGACACGGAGGCTGACACACACAAAGAGAAGTTTAGGCGAAGAAATAAGCAGGTCACCAATGACAAACCTTGGAGAGAGGTCTGAGAAAGTTCCTTCCCTCACAGCCTCAGAAGGAATCAGCTTTAATAGCAACTTTACCTCAGATATGCGGCCTCCAGAAATATGAGACAATAAGTTTCTGTTTAAGTACCTGATCTGTGGTACTCTATTATGTCATCACTACAAGCAAATACATCTTCCATCTGTTAAAGAGGATGCCTTTTAACCCAGAATTAAGGAGCCCTGGTGACTTCCTCTGCTCCGTGTGAACCAAGTTTCTGGTGACTACTGAAGAACCTGCCAGCCAATCTGTGTCCACTTATGGACCTTTCTACATCAGCCGCTTCAGAGGATAAGGCTGTGAATGTGAAGTTATGGATTCTGTGGTTTTCCATCTTCCAGTTGGCTATCTGGGTCCCTCCCACCATGATGGATTTAGCTTTTACTGCTCCTCTGGAAGAGATCCCTTGTCTTCTTCCCAAACAACTTTTGATCACAGGCCCACAGATCAGTATGTTACACTTCTAGAATGTCATATCTTTTCCCTTTTACTAACTTTATTATGAAAGAAATTCTAAATCCACTAACTCAGGAGTTTTTTATTTATTTTGGAGAAATGAGGACTTCTGAAATTATCTTCAAGCACCAATGGATGCTTTTCATCCACCAGTAACCTATGCTATGAAATTTGCAATTTGTTACTTCTAAAATCCTTTCCCACTCTTGCTCTCCTTCTACATTGACCTCTCCTTTCCTCTCTTTCTATCTTCCTCTTCATTTTTCCCATCTTTCTTTTTCATAGAATGCATTTTGTGTTCTGTGTTTTCTGTTACTCTTCCCAGGGTGTCCCAAAAGTATAGAAAGATGCCAATTTACTTGGTAATAATTACCTTAGCATAGAAATCAGATTCTTGTTTCTACTTATTTATTTTAATGTATTCTGTGTGCCTTTAAGTCAGTTTCTTTTGTCATAAAAATGCATTGGCCCTGCTTTCCCTAAGGAACATATTTAGCTGCAAAGTATTGACTTTCTGGAGACCACTCAGTCCAGTGCCCCAGATATGGAAATCATTGCTATAGTTAGATTCTTAATTAGCTCTCCTTTTTCTCCTTTTTCTTTTGGTCTCTATCCAAACCTGGAGACCCAAGGAAGATACTTTGTAAGAAGCCCAAACAATGATTAGTTTCTCTCTATCCCTTGTGAGATAAAGCAAAAAGCACGATTAAGAAATCTGTTGAAAATAGATATTTCTTCTGTATTAGCCATTCCACTTGAGAACTAAGTGTTATCTCTAAGAAACACAATCCAAATTCAACCTAAGTTCAGAAAACAGCTCTCCTCACCCAGAATTATATTTTAGTTTCCTAAATGAGTCGGAGTTGGTGAGAACTTGAGAATGTATTTGCTACTAATTTGCAACTCAGACTGCAGTAATTTCATTCATTTATTCAGTTATGCATCTTTATATCTATTCATCTATTCAAAATTAGTAACATCTATTCTGTGTTAAGAACTCACACTTAGCAGAACAAATGAAAGGAATAGAATATATGAGTGAAGACATAAATAGAAGGATTGTATTTGGAAGAAGACTAACTAACCAAACTTAACCTTAATTCCATTCCTTAGAGGAGGTGGCCTTATAGAAATAAATATTGTTTGCCTTTACTTCTATATATGAATGATAATGGTATGTTTCTGAAGAGAATTAAGGTATATATGTAAAATTTCTCAGGAATTTTTAATATGTTGGTTTACTTCCTTCTTAAAATGTCTCTTGTATTTATTAGTATTTTTATTCAGTTTATTGGAGGGGAGGGAATTGGAGAAAGAAAAAAAGAGGTTCGCTTACTTTCTTTCCCTTCCATCTAACTCATGTTGTTCCACATCCATTTGTTTCAATCTCTCTTTAACTGGAAAATTTCTCTTTACCCTGGGAGATTTTTGGGCTGAACTTCCTCAACCTCTCAGTGTTGTGTCTGCTTTTTCTTCTATGAGCTTGTTTTTGATTGCTAGTAGTCTGATCTGGTCTTTACATGATTTTATATGCTAAAATCTATCTTCCCATAGCATATAAACTAGAAACTAAAATGATATTATTATCAGGCTCAAGTCTCAGAAAAGTGCCAAGTTCATGAGTATATTTGAACTGGGGAAGTTTATTTCAGAGAAAAGCCAAGAAAAGCTTCATGGAGGGAGCATTATTTGAGGTAGATTTTCAAGTTCACTTCTAGAGCTAAATTGAATCATAAGAGAGGAAAGATCTAAGGATTTATAAAAGATTAAAGGACCATGATGGAAATTTTTTCAAGAGAATTTAGAACATTTTTGGTATCACTGAAGTCTAGGCTGGTGGCATGAAGCTGAGTAGACATGAGGTATTGATTTTTTCTGATTTGAGCTAATCATATTTAGACAATAAACTAATTAAAACTTATTATTTTTTTTTTGTGTGTGGGTACCGGGGGGTCGACCTCAGGACCTCACGAGCCTGCAGGCACCCGTGCCGCTGAGCGATATCACCGGCCCCTTTTTTGTATGTGGGTTTCAGGAATCGAACTCGGGCCCTCGCGCTTGCCGGGCAGGCGCTTAAGCCACTGAGACATCTCACCAGCCCTTAAAACTTATTTTCAACAGATTGAATAATAGAGAAGAAAAACAGGTCTGGAGACTCAGATAAATTACAAGGGAAAATAATTTTAGTTTTTGTAGATCATCTTTAAGAATAATATAAAAACTTTTAAAATTATTGATTATTTCTTTTTTAATTTCTTTAATTTTTATTAGTACGTGTTTGTAGTACCTAATGATTACATTCATCCTGGGATGTTGGTACATGTACTAACACATCTTAAGGAAAATTTATGTACCATCTGTAATACTTAGCAAAATGCCTCAACCATATAAAATGCTTAATAAATACCATCCACTATTAATAATATATTAAGATAGGAAATTGAGAATATGCATTCTGTTCCAAAATTAATTATTAGACCCTCTAATCTATTCCACCCAATATTTAAAGAAAGGACAAGGAGCCAAATTTGGTGGTATATGCACGTAATTCCACAGTGTGAGAGGCTGAGGCAGGAGGAGTGTAAATTCAACTCCAAACTGAGAAAATTAGCAAGACCCTGTCTCAAAGTTAAAAAAATGACTGGAGATTTAGCCTGGGTTCAATCCCTAGTATACAAACAAACAAATAAGCAACAACAAAAACAAAACTAGGAATACTTTTAGGTAGGTTTCTAGTTCCAAAGATTTCCCTGAGAGTTTCATACTACTTTAATGTATTAATCATACTTTAGCTGAAAGACTTCATAGTTAGAATGTTAATACTCAGAAATAAAATGAATGAAAACTATGCCAAACATAGTTTACAACTTTAAGTGAAAAAAATAGATCTTAACAAAATGTGGTTTCCTATCACAAAGATTCACTGTGTCATATTTCAAAGTCAAGAGTTCTAGAAACTATTATTATAAACATTTTACTGTAATAGGAAATCAATTTGGGCTTCAATATATAGATTTTGACAGAATCTCACCATTAAAATGAGGCATGAAGCATATATAAACCTAGCTTAACTTAAATAGCATGGTTTGTAAATGTTTCCTAGTATTCGTTCTTACAAATAAGACGAATACATTTGTCAGATGTTGTTTTACATTTCAAACCACTGTATGGAGAACATTCCAATTTTTTCTTTTATGAGCTATTGAGATTTTAAAACTCGTTACTGTGGCTTAATCTGGAATTACTCAAAAAGACTGAGATATCTACAAGTTCCATATCATGAGTATTGCTGAAGCTTAATAAAATAACAAATCAGAAAAAGGAGCAACTAGGAGAATGACAAATTGTTACATGTTTTTGAAAGAATTATTTGCAACAATTTTTAATGCCTGAGTTGCTAATACTGTTTAATCCCTTAATAACAATTTGCAATGGCTAAATTTAAAGTGCTAGTATGTTACCTAGTTATTTGTCAAACACCAGTGTAGATGTTGCTGGAAAAGAATTTCTTAGATATGACAAGCATTTAAATCACCAAACTTTCAGTAAAACCCTCCATACAGGTTTGGGCCTCCTTCTATCAGCTGGAGTCCTCAACAGTAAAGATTAGAGTTTCCTGAGGAAGAAATTCTCAAAACTGTGACGTTAGAAACCCTGCTGGTGGGTTTCTAACAGGTTTTCTATGGGCTTGAACTGAAACCTGAAGCATCAACTTTTACCTGAATTTCCTGCCTGCTCACCTTCTTTGCAGATTTCAGACTGGCCAGCCCCCGTAAATATATGAACCAATTCCTTAAAATAAATCTTCCTCTGCACACACACACACACACACACACGTTCTGTGTCTCAGAAGTTCCCTAATACGCTCTCCAAGAAATCAATGATGTCCTTCCTATCCACTTTCAGTATCCACTCTCCATTTGACCATGTCCTTGAACAATATTAAGGAAGGAAGATTTTTTTCCATCACAACTAACTGAAGAACAACACTAAACAACAACAATCGTATGGAAATTCATTTTGGAGACTAAACTGGTAGAACTTGATTTTTATGATAGAGCCATAGATTTCTGAAATTGTTGAGATTTTCAGAATTCCAGTCCTGCCTCTGATACAGGTAATGGACAAAGCACCTCCCTGTAATTCAGTTTTGTTTAATTCCGTAGACTTCATCTCTATCAGTGTGAAAAACCAGATACTGTACTTAGTGGTTTTACACACTAGCATTTTTCTGGTAAGTTTAGAAACATCTAATTCTATAAATATATCTGTGCTTTGATCAAATCCCAGCATGGCTGTGTTTTAAAATTTAATTTTATTTTGATCTTTGCCACTGTTAGGAATTAATAACTATTCATTCTCTACCCTCCAAATTTTAATTTTTTATGAGATTATGTCATCTTTGACGTCTTTCAAGGTGGAGATCTGAAAGTTAAGCTTTGGAAAGAGAAGGCAAATTGAATCTTTCTCAATCCTCCAAGAAAAGTCTGTGGTATAAAGTGAGGAGCAAAGTGACGAAGACTGAGGGCTCCCACTGACATTCAGTGTCCAGTACTGAGGTGAAGAACTCCACTTGAAGTGCACAGAGGAAACCTGTCACCGCTTTCTGCCACCTTAGTAACACACTGCTGTGGGGAGCACAGAGGACCAGAGAGGTGAGAAGGTAGTTATGCCTGCCCAGGCAAAGTGATGAAAGGAAGACAGCTGGGGCTCCGTTCCACTGGAGCATGTGCTCTAGTTCAAGAAGATCAATATTAGGAGGCCGGTGAGATAGCTCAGCGGCATAAGCGCCTGCCTGGCAAGCGCGAGGTCTTGAGTTCGACTCCCGGTACCCACATAAAGGAAAAAAGGGCCGGTGATATAGCTCAGCGGACAAACGCCTGCTCACAAGCGCAAGGTACTGAGTTTGACCCCCAGTACCCACACAAAAAAATCAATATTAATCAGAGTATGTTTGTTTCTTAAAATATTTTAGTAATGATAAGAGACAGAAGTTTTATTTGAATAAACATTTGAGAAAGAGTATGTATAGCACTATGGCCGAAATGATTAACATACAACAAAACAGAACAGGGTGGAATAATTCATATGAGGCTGTTGGTTTCGATTTTTCTGGATTCATTGTATGCCCCAGCCAATATAGTTGAACTTGCTTTGCTTTCTGACTCGCACCCTTCCTATTGGTTCACGCTGTTCCTGTGGGTGGAGAAATAGGTTGCCAGTGTTTCTGTCATTTCTGCAGACCAAGCATATTGATTTGACTTCTGTGCTGGACCCCAAGACAACTCCAAATGATACCATGGGTGGAAAGGGGAATCCTGGGCACAACAAAACCAGCTGCCTTCAATCAAAATATTCAGATACCTAAATAGCCCTGTATCCATAAAAAGAATTTGACAGCTACAAGTCTCCTGGCAGCAAGAAAAAAGTTCCAAAGTAAGATGTCTACACTGGCAAAGTATTTAAAATATTTTAAACAAACATCAATTCTACATAGAAGTTTTCAAAAAATAAAAGAAGAATAAAAACTTCCCAATTCACATTATGATATCAGTATCACCCTGATGGAGAGCTACACATGGACAATATTTAAAACAATTCTAAGCCAATTTATGTCATAAACATAGTCATAACATCCTCAAGGAAAAAAAATGGTAAATCTAATCCATCAATGTTTTAAAAGTACGCTGTGAGATGGCTCAGTGGCCTAAGCGCCTGCCCGGCAAGCGTGAGAGCCCGAGTTCGACTCCCGGAACCCACATACGAAAAAGGGGCCGGTGATATCGCTCAGCGGCACGGGCGCCTGCTGGCGCGCGAGGTCCTGAGGTCGACCCCCCGGTACCCACAAAAAAAAAAAAGTACACTGTATCATGACAAAGGAGGTTTTCCCAAGAAATTCAAAATTGGATTGACATTTAAAATTAATAAATACAATTTATCACATCAACAGAAAAAAGAAAAAAAATAATTATATGATTATCTCAATAAATGCAAGAAAAGCATTCAGAAAAATTCAGCGTGCTTTCCCCAAAAAAGCTATCAACAAACAACTTTTAGAAGAGAGCAGCCTCATCGCTTCTTGGCCTTTTGGCTAAGATCAAGTGTCGAAGGGAACTGCTTCCGCTGGATGAGGACAAGGTAAGAATGCCTGCTTTGATCTTTTCAGCTCCTGGGGGCTTCAATCTACTACAACAGGAGCAAAGGAAAATTCTTATGTGTTTTAAAGGAACAAAGAATATTTTCTTTTTTGGTAGATGACATGATAGCAAATGTTAAATACATGAAGTAATTTAGAAATACCTTTTGGGTCCAGTAATTGACAAAGGAAATTTGCAAAACATAAGATGAATATGCAGAAAAATATAATTCTATGTAAAAATGATGAAGTAATAGAAATGTTAATTCTATAATACATTTGAAATATCACCAATATAAAATGCTGAGTTATAAATCTAACAAATATGTAAGGACTGCAGAATTTGTGTAGTGAAATCTATAATATATTGTTGAGATATTAAAGAATGCTTAAATAAATGGATAAGTCATAAGACTCAGTACTATTGAGATGCCATTTTTTTCAAATTGACTATAGGTTGGGTTTAACATAATCCCAATCAGAATTCCAATCAAAATACCAATCAAAAGTGTTTTTTAAATGAATATTGTCAAACTCACTTGAAAATTTACACAGAAATGCGAAGGACATCCAATTGGCAAAAGAAAGTACAATGTTTTGAAGATTTCCAATCTGCTTTCAAAATTTATAAAAAGGTCATAGTAATGAAAGCCATATGGTTTTGGTCTAAGTACAGACATATGCATTAATGGAAGAAAAGTAGTGACTTCAGAAATAGATCTAGATAAATATGATTAATTGACTTTTAATGAGGGTCTCATGGTGATTAAATGCAAAAGAGCAGTATTTTTTAACAAACAATACTAAGATATTTGGGTATTCAAAAGGAAAAAAAAAAGGCCTAAAATCTGTCTCATATTCCAAGAGATTTTTTACTAAATTTGATTTCATCAAACCTTCTTCAATTTTGTTCTTCAAACTTTATTTTTATTTACTTATTTATTTATTTTTATGTGGGTACCGGGGGTCGAACTCAGGACCTCGCGCTTGCCAGCAGGAACTCCTGCCGCTGAGCGATATCACCGACCCCTTTTTCCTTTGTATGTGGGTACCAGGAGTCAAACTCAGGACCCCACGCTTGCCAGGCAGGCGCTTATGCCACTGAGCCATCTCACCAGCCCTTCAAACTTTAATAACAAACTTGCACATAATAAATTACTGGGGAAATACTAGAAACACTAGTATTTGACACAGCACTTGGATCTTGCACAGATGAAGAATTCCTACAATTTAAAGACAAGGAAACAGCTGAAAGAGAAAAAAGGTCAAAAATTTGAATGGATATAACTAAGGGAGAAATAGGGGAGGTAAAGAATGCATGGAAATGTTTAGTATAATTGAATGTTACACAAATGCAAATTAAAAACACAATTGGGCACCAATACATGTCAACTAGAATAATAAATAGGATAACAATTATGTAATTATGTACAATGCTGTTGAGCTTGTGGGGCAACTAGAACGTTCATGCATTGCTGTTAGGAATGCTCACTCTTACAGCCACTGTGGGAAACAGTTTGGCAGTTTTTGATAATAGTAAATAAGCCATTATCATAGGAACCAGTAAGAAAACCCTTAGCTTTCTGTCGAAGAGAATTGAAAACGTATGTTGCCAAAAATACCTGCATTTAAAGTGGGTGCATCCTGAGACCATAATGCTAAGTGAAACATATCAGACACAGATTAAGTACCACATGGTTTCTTTTATAGGTGAAAACCAAAACTTAAATAATTTAAAGAATGAAATAAAATAGATGATAGGAAACAGGGAGGCAGACTTTCTGGCGATGGGCAGAGGACTTGGAGATGGGAGAAGGGAGGGTTGGGAAACAAAAATGATGAAAGTGCTGTATGTATATGTACCAATCCCCCAAGATGAATGCAATTGTCACGTATCACAAACTAACTAAACATGAATGTCTAAGAATTTTGTCTACAATAATGTAGAAATAGAGACCATCTAAATGTTCATTTCTTATTAAGTAGATACTCAAATTCTATGACATAAACAATACAATTTAGCAATAAACAGAATGGATCTTTGAAATATGCAATAACACAGATGAATTTCAAAAGCCTCATTCTATGTGCAGGAAGCTAACCCAGAAAGCTATATAATATATACAGTATTTCCATTCTGTGCAATGGTAGGGACACAAATTCAGAAATTCAGATATTCCGTCAGTAATGGAAATATTCTACCTCGGTTGGCAGTTGTATAACCATCCATCTCTTTGAAAACTCATTAAATGATGCATTTAAAATATATTTAAATTTCATTATATCTCAACATAACTGGCTGGAAAAAAAAATCACAACTGACCAGAGAAGTATCCATATGAAAAACAAAGCAACAAAATAAAAAAATGCCACACCTAACTCTATAAAAATAAATTTAAAGAACAAATGACTGTGTTAAAAGAAGAAACTTCAATGTTTCTAGCATATGTAGCTAATAAGTAATGGAGTCAGAGTTCAAGTTCAGTCAGCCTAAATCCAAACGCAAGATCTTAACAACTTCTCTAAAACTGAAATTACATATACCCAGAAATTCCTTCTCTGAACATGCACCTGCCAAAAGCCTTCAAAGTAGGTACAATGGCCCATATGTGAATTTGCTCCTTGACCCATGGTTTATGTCAGTGAAAAACCAAAAATAGTACAGAGATAAATAAAATAGGGTACTTTTATATGGTATTATTCTACCGAGTAGTTCCAACAGAGAGAATAGATCTCTATAACATAAGGAAGTGGTTATTTGTATAAACTCTGACAGTGATGTCAGTTTCCAGGTTTAAGTCCAATCTCTGCTACCAACTACATGAGTGATCTTGGGCAAGTAACTCAACCTGTTTGAGTCTCAGCTTATTCACCAATAAAATAATAATAAAACAGCATTTACCGTGTAAGACTATCGTGAGGATTAAAAGAACTAATACTTGTAATGCTATGAAATGTGGCTGATATTTAAAAGTGTGATGCTAGTGATAAACACATAAATATATGAATATCAACAATATACCTTAAAATTTTTAGTACAAAAAGATATTATATATATATATATATATATATATATATATATATATATGCACATATATATGACTATATAGTGTCGGTAAAGCTAGGAAAGAGAATCTGAATGAAGTTGGTCCGCAGGACTTACATCTGTATTTTATTTCTTAGAAAATGAAAGAGAGTAAGAGCGAGAGCAAGAGAGAACAAAAATCTGAGAAGATGGTAGCAGCTGAGGTACCTTACACTATTATTCTAAGTAATTATTTTTATGTTTTCCTGTTTTTAAAACTGATTTAGGTAAATGCAAAGGTAACTTCTTAGGGTAAGAACAGACAGATCTATTAACAGAGTTTATTAGAAAGCAGCCACACCAATCTTTTAATTTGAAATAAAATTTATGAGCGATAGAGTGTTGAAGGCGAACCACCGGAGCCTGTTTGCAGCAGGACGATCTACAACAGACAAGTGTCAAAGCCACAGAAATTCACAAACACTGCAGTGGAAGAACCTCGGACAAAGCAGCAGCCAAGGCCAGACTTACTTTATGTCTAGGGAAGAGACCAAGAAAGAGCAGGCCAGTGATACCCGCTAAGTCCTCTAGCTGCCTTAGGTCCTTCAGGCCATTCTTAGCATTGATTTTTAACAGATAACACCCCACCTGCTATCTCCCAAGAAGAAAGTATTTGGAGAGGAAAATCTAGCTAAGAGTGCTCTTACAAGAAAGAGCCTTGAGGGATTGAGCAATGAGAGGCTCCTCTAGGTTTAGAGAAGGCAGTTTTGAGGATATAAGAGAAAAGTGAACATGAAGGAAAAAATGAATAGGGGGTAAAGCATATGGATTTCTCCTGTTTTTGCAACTGCTGAAGGTATGCATAATTTGATAGGTTTCTAAAATCTCTAAAAACTTTGCTTGAAGGCTGAGCTACATTAATATGAGCATAGAGAAAAACAATTATTTTTTCAAATAGTTCAGATCATAAGTTACTGTGTCTGCTAAGTGCTCTATTGGTTTTTCCTATGTGGTATTGGTATTCCTCAATTTTTCAAACAAAGAAATGAATGAAAGAAAGAAAAGTAATGGAAGAAAAGAGAAAAGGGAGGGGGGGAATGAAGAGTGGGAGGGAGGAAGGAAGGCAAGAAGAAAGGAAGAAAGGAAGAAAGGAAAGAAGGAAGGAAGGAAGGTAGGCTTTCAATACTTCAGGTTCCCTCTGACTTATCCATATAGTGAATTCTATTTTTCTTGAACAAATTCCTGCAAGCGTTGTACTACTTCCATCCGCTTCTGAACTAGTAAAGCTACTCTAGTTTTGTTTTGCTATTTTTTTCACTCAGAGAGGCATATTTATTAACATTTATGAGTTGTTCAGTAGCATTTGCACCAAATGCACAAATAAATCTAATAAAAATGTTCATATAATTAGCAATGAGTGGAGGGAATGTTAATTAGAAATGACTTATTGTCAAATAAATTTAATGTTTGTTCTTTCATGTAGGGAGCTGGCCTGGAAAGGTAAGAACTTCTGTCTATTAGAAATTTTTTTTAGCAGAATCAACTTCTAAAAGGAAGGGAGAAATACATACTTCCCATTCTAAGTGACTTTAGGGATGGTGTAATAAAGAAGGTCATAAGTTAGGGATGGCATATGTTTCTTTAGGAAATTTAATAGGGGTCCATTCATAAAGAACAGCTTATCGTACTTTGGTGAATCAGAGAGATGGTTTAAGTATTTCACAAGGGCACTTCATGTGACGCATGCCACACTTTGGATCCTGCATGAGAGATATAATCATAAAACAAAGTAACTAAGTGCTCCGAAGCGTTCTGTGCTTGGGAATAAAGCAGGTTAATTTACAGGTAGTTACAGGGGCTTTCATTTCAATGACAACTGCGAATGCCACTTCCCTTAGTTAAACCAAATAAAATGTCAGATTCAAAATAGAATGAGTACAAAGTAAATAGGAAACCTTCCATCCTCTATTAGTCTAAGTATGGATTATCAAGTTTCTTTCCTTTATCTTGGGCTGGAGGGTAAACTATGCTTGAAATGTATAAAGAACATCGATGAATTTGATTGAACACTATTCAGTGTATATATTCTTAAGGAATATAAACAAAGTTTTATTAGACTTTTATATCTTAGCATGAATAAAGTTAGTAGATTATTTTCTAAGATAAGTTAAAGTTGAATTTTCTTTGAAATTTGCAGAGCATTGGAAACTTGAATCTGTGTAAGGAAACAAAAGCTAAAGACTCACCCTTGTTTCTATCTTACTGAGACACTAGGTGGGAGTTACAGAATCTCTCTGAGACATAATTCTTCCATGTATGGGTTGAGAGACAAACAAATAAAATACGATATTTTACCTCATTTTCTTTAAATAGCCATGTACATCTAATACTTCAAGTTAGTATCATTAGAAAATTCACCCTTAAAATGTTATTTAAAATATCTTTTAATAATTGCAACTGAGAATCTGTCCTTCCAACAAAAAAAATCTTTAAATAAAATTTTTTTAAAAAATTCTATGAGTTAATAGAGGGTGTAAGCATAAGCTGAAAAAGAAACTCAAGAAAAATGTATGTTACACTAAGAGGGTAGCATTTATTTATTCCTAGGTGAGCATGGCCTAGGGAGGCTCTTCTTTGAGGAAGTTCATTGAAATGAACACCAAGAATAATGTTGCACTTGTTAATTCTTATCCTGAGCTCAAGATAGGAAAAAAAGAATTTAACTGACAACTGCTGAGGCTGTTGAATAGATTTAGTATTTATAGAAAGCCATTGTAAGGTGCTTCTGAAAAAAAGGACAAATTATTTTGAATAGTAACCATAGATGCTCTTGGTAACAATGGCAATGAAGAAAGAATTTACATAATTTTTGTTAGGACAAAGACTTGTACACATTGAAAATAAGGAGAAGACATCGAGAAATGTCATAAACTATAACACTGAAGGTCAAACCACAACAAATTCCAGGGCAAAGAAACTGTGTGTGGCTTCCTGCTAAATTTAGCCGAGTGATTAAAGTGCAATTAAATATATGAACATTTGATAAATTAAATAATATACAGAAACATTCTCAGGTAATGGTAAGGGAGGAGGATGGAGTGTCTGGAATGTGCACACGCCCAGAGAGAAGAGTATATATATCCCAAAGCCCAGACCATGACATTGAACCTTTAAGAGTCTTCTCAGTTACACTCAGCTGAACTCACCCCTCCTCTCAACATGTCCTACGGCTGCTCCTCTGGGAACTTCTCCTCCCGCTCCTTTGGGGGCTACCTGCAATACCCGGCCTCCTCCTGTGGCTCTTCCTACCCCAGCAACCTGGTCTACAGCGCTGATCTCCAAGCTCCCATCACCTACCAGCTGGACTCCCCTCTCTGCAGCGGCTGTCAGGAGAGCTTCCCTGAGCCCGCCAGCTGCCAGAGGTCCTGCGTGGTGTCCAGCTCCTGCCAGACGCCCTGCTACCGCCCCAGAATCTCCACATTCTGCAGTCCCTGCCGGACGACCTACTCCGGGTCTCTGGGCTTTGGGTCCGGCAGCTTCCACTCCCTGGGGTTTGGGTCAAGGAGCTGCTACTCCTCAGGCTGTGGCTCCAGTGGCTTCAGACCCCTGAGTTACAGAGTCCGGGCTTTCCCTTCCCTGGCCTATGGATCCGGGTTCTGTGGCCCATCCTACTCAGTTACTAGGAGCTGCCAATCTCCCTGTTACAGACCAACCTATGGATCAGGCTTCTGGAGACCAACTTGCTGAATTCCAGAGCTTTTAAACAACATGTCTTAGTGTCTGCTTAGAGCTGCTACTGTAAGCAGCCCGCTCTGCATCCTTCTCCTCCTATGAAGCACTGGCTGACAGACTAGTTCCTTCAAACTGTGAAATGAATGAATAGAGTCAAATGTCTGTAATTCTCAAAGCAAGTGATTCACTAATGCTTAAATTCTTCCTATGAAATATATACTTGAGCTAATAAACTCCTTCTTCCATACATCCAATATGCCCTCACTGTTCTTTTTTGATTTTCAAAGCTTGATTTGTGATTTGTCTTTGGGGCTCCAGGTGCTCTAAGTGCCATCCCTAGAAAATCCATTCCCCAAGAAATGGCAACGATGCAGGTGTATGGGGATGGTCTCAGGGCAGGCCACTGCCTCAGAAGGAACAAGGGCACACCTGCTACTTGGGGGACCTTGACAGCGTCACTGACAGCATTCTTATGATTCTTATGATGAGGCAAACATTCTCATCATGTCTTCAGTGAGAACATTTTATGCTGACAATCATATTTGGTTTAGAGTTTACATTTTCAAAACAATATTGAGTTAAAGTTTTCCCAGGAAATATCAACTAGGTGATGAAATATTTATAAAATATTTCATATAAAATATTTGAATAAATCTGGTATTTTGGCATAAAAGAGAAAACATAATGTGCCAGGTGCTGGAGGGTTCTATGGTTATCTTTAGATATATGAGGAAATGAGTTATTTTGTGTGTATGAAAGACAGTAAAAAGGAAAGGAAGAAAGAGAGAAAGGAAGGGAAGGGGAGGGAAGGGAAGGAAAGAGACAAAGATAAACTTAAAGATTAAAACTAAGTAATAAATAGTTTCAGGAAGTCATATTTGAGGTTGTTACAAGAAATCTATGGTGTCTTCCCTCCATATCCATGGGGAATTAATTCTAGGATTTCCTCATAGATACCAAATTCCATGGAAGCTCAAGTACCTTAAATAAAATGGTGTAGAATTGCATGTAATATATGCATATACCTTTATATGCTTTAAATCATCTCTAGGTTACTCACAATACTTAATACAATGTAAAGAGCTTTACTAAATTTCAGAGAATAATTATCAATAAAGGTTCATATATGTCCAGTAGAGATGCAATTTTTTTCAACTATTTTTCAACCCCACTCTTGGTTGAATCCATGATGTGGCACCCACAGACATGGAGGGCTGATTATATTTAGGATTATTATGAATTGGGTGCTTTTTTAGTTTGATTCCCTCAAAAATTAGATAAATGTTTTAGTGACTTTTGCATTGAATGAGAAGATTGCATCACATTTAATGTTCTGAGTCCTATAACCGCCTTAGTTCTCCTTGGGATCCATTGCTGAGCTGTAAAAGTGAGACAAAAAATAAATCATTTCAGGATGCCATTCAGATCTGGGCAGTATGTCTTCTATGGTCATTCCAATTTGAGCCCGTTGTTTTAGAGATTAAATGCAGTATGAAAATTTGACCATGACATATCTAGTAATACGTTTTCATGAGTGGGAGAATAATTATCAAAGGTCATCATTTGCCCCAGTTGTGCTCCATGATTGCTTATTGATTTTTCTTCCCTAATACCTTCTCCTGAAGAGTTATAAAAACTATATCTGAAAAAAGAGGATATCCCTTCTCTTGTGCTAAGATAATAATGGGCTAATCATAGAGATGTGGAAACTAGGTCCTTTGTGTGCAGCAACATCCTCAGAGGTAAAACAAAGAAAAATAGAAGAGAAGAACAAAGACAAAAACTCCTGGTGATACAGAACCCTCAGTTTTTCATCATCTGGTAAAGTCAGCTTTAGTTATCCCTATATACACTGAATATGTTGACCAATAAATGCCTCTTTCATCTTAAAATAATTAAAATAAAATAAAATTTCTGTCACTCCCAGCCAAAGAGTTATAGTTAATAAAAATGTGGCATCATGGTGCGGAGTTACTCACTGACTGTGGTACAACCAGGCAATTAAAACGTTTACGAGTAAGACAAAAGGTTTCCACGGAGTCTGAACTATTGCCATTAGCGGTGATGGTGAACTACTCATTTTTCTTTAAGTTATGTGGAATGAGTAAACTGTGGTGAAAGAACCATTTGAGAAATCAGAGTAAAAGGGGTCACAGTAGCATAACCAGTAAGAACATCCTGGAAACTAGAATCTTCTAACATAGATCATGGAGGCAGCAGGCCCTACCAGTGTTGGCATACTCAGGACATCATCAGAGGTCACTATGGGCACAAGGGACAAATAAATTCTTGGGGCCTTAACCTGTTGTTCATTAAAAGAGTGATTTTGTTTTATTCTAAGGCAATCAAGGACTTAAAAGTGGTTTGTGCTAAAACCCGTGACTCTTCACTTGAACCTACAGATGCCCAAAAGGTAACTAAGAGCACGACAAAGCTAATCCTTCATTACTATATCTATCCTTAAGTTAAAACTCTGGATAAAAGTATATTTCTCTTTTCTAAAAGTCAACAAAATGAGCCTCATTATCCCTAAATTTACCTAGTCCATCTCTTCTCCCTTTAAGACTAAGGATACACAGATAAGAATAAGTAAGGTAATTTTCAATATTTGCCAAAACATCAGATTACTAACTTTTATAACATTCTGTTCCAGATGCCCTCCCTGGGAGCAATGCTTCCATGTCTCCAGCCATTGTCCCAAACCTGTGATTCCAGGTGGATTCCAGCTGGATTCCAGGAAAAGCAGAGCCTCATATAACTGAGACTGCTCCAAGCAGATGTAATCATGTCACGTGAAAGGAATCACCCATAAACCACGAGGATTCCTCCTGAGCTGCAAAACCTGGATTGAGATTATGATCTAAGAGACCCTGGCACAACTCAACTAAGCCTTAAATCCTGGCTTCTGCTTTTATAAGTGAGTGAGTCTGACCTGCTTCATCAGAACATGCCCCTCTAGCTTCTCTAACTAGAGTCCTTTTTTCTATTTTGTCTTTTGTTAAGGGTTGGCATAATTTTTGTCAGATCATCAAGCTAGAGTCCCTTACCATTTGCTCTTACTTTCCAAAAAAAAGCTTTTTTCCTGCAAATGTATGCTTTTATTTAATTAGTATTATCACTTAAAAAAAAAAAAAGACTCATCCTAGCTAGAGGCAGAGTGATTAGCAGAGAAATGGTTTCATCTAAGAAGAATCCCAAGATAGAAGGAAGGGGTTTCTAGTGACCAAGGGCATCTACTTCTGAAATGACTTAGAGCATTTTCCTCATTGCAATGGAAAGGATGAAAAGGGCCAAAAAATTGAAACTGGGAGGGAAGGATCCAAGAAGAAAACCATACGTTAGTATGTTTTCAATATTTAAACTTTTCAAAATATAATGTGAATATTCAGATTTCAGGAATCAGGTAAGATTATGACACTTTGCATCTTCTATTCTCCGCATACCAATTATTCCCTAGTATCGCATGTCTGCTGATCTACACTATTTTTTTCCTTTCCTAGCTTCTCTCCTACTCCCTTTTGTAGTCTCTCTCTCTCACACACACACATTTTTCACCTCTCATATACAAGGTGTGCTAAACAATGCAGTGAATGTTTAATTTAAAAAAAAAATCACAGCAAAAGACACATTACCACTAATTTCCCTCAAAATACTCCCCTTAGGGCCGGTGAGATGGCTCAGCGGCTTAAGTGCCTGCCCAGCAAGCGTGAGGGGCTGAGTTCGACTCCCGGATCCCACATACGAAAAAGGGGCCAGTGATATTGCTCAGCGGCACGGGCGCCTGCTGGCGCGCGAGGTCCTGAGGTCGACCCCCCGGTACCCACAAAAAAAAAAAAATTCCCCTTGCTTCAAACGCATTTATCTGTTGTTCTTGCCGCTATCTGAAGTAGTTCTGGAAGTTTCTATCGTGTCTTTAGTACATGTGATAAAAAATATGGTGAGTGGTGCTGCTTAGTGCCAATCCATGGAAAGGCACACTCATAAAAACATTACTTTGTGTCCTATCCATCTTATTTACCAGATCTTGCACTGTGAAATCCAGACAGCAAGATGTATCAGAAGTATGACTGCCCAGATCAGCAGATTAAGAAGTAGATTTGTACTTTGACTGTCAAATACATTCTGACAAACTCCACTCTCTTTACCAAACCTCTGATAGGGAATCTTTGGGCTACAGACACAGGAGTTGCCTTTTCTGAGTTGACCCTATTTCTGTCTCAAATTTACTTTCCTCTGGGAATTCTTTGCATCCTTTTCAAGCCAGCCTTGTGGACATATGATTACTCATCAAACAGCTGTGTGATGATTGAATTTCTAATGCGAGGATTCGCATTAGACCCTGTGGTAATGTTGACTTCTCCCTACATAAGCAACAATTGCCCCATATGAATATTCTTCTTTGTTTGTTTGAGGTGCTGAAAATTGAAACAGGGGCCTCGCACATTCCAGGAAAATGCTCTACCACTGAGTTAAACTCCTTAGACCTGAACATTTCTGTTTTTGCACTATGGATTTTCACCTGTATCAACTGTTCTCCTTCCCTGGTCATCCTTATGTTAAAACAACCATGCATTGACTATGCAGAGAATAGCAGCTTTTGCCTATTCACCTTTCTATTTAATTAATTAAAAATTGGTTTATTTTACTAATGTTTTGTTTCATAGTATATCCTTTGTTATAAGGTAGATCTTTACACACAAGTAGAAAATTGCAGAGAAAATATTTGGTTATGAGGCTACTCACTGAAACCAAAATTGTACACTTTAGTATGTTTATCCAGAGGTGTATTTTGGGTGTGTTTAAGTTTAACAAGATAATTATTTTCTTGTGAAATATACACAAAATTTTCACTCTAGAGACGTTACGATATGTAGGATTATTATGGGTAGACTGGAGTTTTTAAATCTCTTCTTTTTCCCCTTTATGGCGCTACATAAAGGGACATAAAGCAAGTCGAAACAAAACAAAACAAAAGTATCTTGGGAATTAGAGGATGTTCTTGGTTCTTTTTTAACTACAACTGAATTTTCTACATATCCTTTAACTTTCTTCCCTCATGTTCCTGGTTTGTAAAATGAGATGGCATTTCATAATCTGTGGTTGCTAAGTTTCCTTTCATATTACATATTACATATTAGGGGTTAGGGGTGCCCATTGAGGGATGGGCTGTTAACAACCACCACACTTTACATCCTGATTTGTGACCTGGGGAGACAGGAACAACAGGCAACTGTTCAAAATGT
Organism: Erethizon dorsatum; assembly: GCA_028451465.1. Lineage (NCBI taxonomy): Eukaryota > Metazoa > Chordata > Mammalia > Rodentia > Erethizontidae > Erethizon > Erethizon dorsatum. Next base: position 112,416,058 of record CM051831.1, on the reverse strand, counting down.
AGCACAATATAAAATCTAGTATTGTTGAGATAATTTTTTAAAAAGGTTAAATCATAATTCCTAAGCAAGTGAAAATAAAACAGATATGAAATATTTCAACTCATTAATGAATGAGAGGGACATTAATATGGTATGATTGGTTCAAATGATAATTGAAAAATTAAATTTTGTAAGTTGGTAAGAATGTTGAAATGAATTGACAAATACAGATGTAAAGTGATCACCATACACAGAGTAAGAATCAACAGTATTCCACTGGACTGAAATCATCTTCATTTTTACAGACAAAAATTATTTGTGTTAGTATCAATTTTCTACAAGTTGTAGAAATTATTCAGAATTATTTTATAGTAATTTTATAATATGTTCAAGTCCAGTGAAAAGTAGAGATATCCTGAAAAGTGAATCAGACAAGCCCATGGTAATTCATCTCCCCATTTCAGTCGTTTATAATTTTTTGACCATATTATGTGAAATCAGTAATATTCATTGTAAAATACCCTTCTGCATGTGCTTTTTTTTTTTTTTTTTGTGGGTACCGGGGGTCAAACTCAGGACCTCACACATCAGCAGGCACCCATGCCGCTGAGCGATATCACCGGCCCTTTTTTTCGTATGTGGGTATCGGGAATAGAACTCAGGACCTCACGCTTGCCAAGCAGGCGCTTATGCCGCTGAGTCATCTCACTGGCCCTGCATGTGCTTTAAGTGTTATTTTTCTTTTTAATATGAAAAAGAAAGAGAAAAGGAAATCATGTACAGCATTTCATGGAAAGATTTATTTATCTTATCAGTTTGTTATTTTTTCAGCTTTGTTGAGGAATAATTCATAAATGAAATTCTATATTTTAAAACATACAATTTAACTTTTGCTTATATATACAGCTGGCCCTTGTTATTGTTTAAACCTAAAGTGTCTCACAAAGCTTCATTTATCAATAGGGCTTTTGGAAGGTGAATGTGGGTGTTGTGTATTCTGTCCCAGTGACGAGAAAGTGACTAAAACAGCCCTCTAGTTACATAGGTTTTGCATTTACAGTTTCAGTGTACTACAGAAACAAAATACTTGGAGAAAATTTTTGCACGTGCACTGAACACTTACTATCCTTTTTCCCGTTATTATTTCCCAAACAATACATTATAACAACTATTTACACAGCATATGCATTGTATGAGATATGGTAAGCAATTTAACAATGATTTAAATTTACACAAGAGGATGTGTGTTTGCTGCTTGCAAATACTGTGTCATTTTATACAAGAGACTTGAGCATTTGTGGCTTTTATTCCAGAGGCCTGCAACCAGTTCCCATGGATACCAAGGAAGGACTAGGTGAAATAATCACCACAGTCAAGCTGATTAACATATCCATCACCTCGCAGTTTCCAGTTAATTAATTAACTAATTAATTTCTACCCTTAGCAGTTACTCTGCTTCTGTAATTCCGAACTACATCTTTTCACTTTAACAGACTTTGATGTACCTGGATTGCTCTTGAAGAAATAGCCACTGTAAACCTTATACCTTATTTTACCAATCAATGATCTACTTATATTCTCAAAATATATTTAATTTTCATTAAAATTCCTTGAAACAATTACTTTGCAGGCTAACAGGAAGTTGCAAAAATAATACATAAACTTCCTTGAGCCCTTCACCCAATTTTCCCCTCTTGTTGACGTGTCCAAGCACTATAATATTTGAAGAAGGAAATTGACATTTGCGCAATGCTATTCGCGAAGTCACAGAACTTCATTCTAAAAATGCATACATCTGTGTTTGTTTGCAAGTGTACGGATCCATGGAACCAATATCATGTGTAGATTAATGTGGTCACTGCTGCAACACATCTGGAGAACTGTTCCATAAATGGTCAACTTTTTAACATTAGAAAAATTTAAAAGGGTAATGATCTGAGTTAGCTTGGGCTGCTATCACAAGATACCACAGAGTGAGTGCCTTAAACGGTAGTCATTTATAGGCACTTCTGACTGTCCTGAAGGTTGAGGATGTCTGAAAAGCAACATTTTGGCCAATTCTGCTCCTGGTAAGGGATCATTTTCTGGATTGGGAATGGCTGTATTTTTGTTGTTTCCTCACGTGGGAGGAAAATAACTCTGGTCTCTTCTACTGTTTATGAGGCTCTAATCCTGTTCTGAGGACTCCACTCCAATGTTCTCTTCTAAACCTAATTACCTCCAAAATTCTCTGCTGCGAAATATCATCATATAGGAGCCTGGAATACACAAATTTTGTAGAGACACAAATGTTCAGTTGATAGTAACAATGAATCAGAATTATGGGCCACATATTTTTCATTTTTATATTTATAAAATATTATTTAAAGTAGTTCATTATTGGGGTGGATTACCTAATGGTCAACTTGTAACATCCAGCTGAACTGAATCAGCGTGGTTCTGGGTGTGGAAGGGCCTCCTGAGGACTGGTGCCAACAGCCCAAAAGGAGAACTGCAGGGGAAGACAGTGTGCTGTTGATTCTCCGGGAGAAGCTTGTCACGCTTGTTTTACTGATATGAACTCAGCTGTTCTCATCATCAGAGGAGCTTAGGTCCTTGCTGTCCTTGAGGATGGCTGCAGTTCTCTTCGGGGCAGCTCTGGTCCTTACTTGAGTGTTGCTTCCTGACTCCAGTGCAGATCCCTCAGCCTGCTGGCACAGATCCTTCATCTGGCTGATGCAGACCTTTTAGCTTCCACCACTGCCCTTTGGGCCTTCCCAGTGCAGACCCTTGGTACAGACTTGCATGAGACATTGTTGTGGGCTCTGGGCCTCCAGCTGGACTCATGGAGGACAATGCTATAGGCTCTAGGTCTTCAGCTGGGTTTGTGCAGGACATTGCCATGGGATCCAGGGCCTCAGCTGGATTCTTTGGGTCTCCAGTGTGGAGAGATCTCCTGCACTCTTCTGCATTTTTGGGTGAATATTAGAAAATAATCCTATAAATTATGTGTCCTGTGTTAAATCTATTCCCTTGTAAACCCTGACCACAACAATTAAGTTTTGGAAATTGTGAATCTCGCTATTCCTCGGGAGCAACATTAGACAGCAGGAGAGCATTTGAGGTGAGGGGTGAGTTGGGGCATAAGAAAAGGCCAAGTCAAAATATCAGAACCTCCATGTAATAATGTTCTGCTTTTCTCAAGCCACAAGCAGGAGCGATAAATTTCAGGTAAACCTTGAGGACATTATGCTAAGTGACATAAAGACGTAGGAAGACAATTACTGTATTATCTTACTTTGGAGAATCTAAAATAGTCAAATTAATAGAAGAGCAGACAAGTGGTTACCAGGGGCCAAAAAGAAGGTGAAATGGAGAGGTACAGCCAAAGGATGCAAACCTTGCTGTTAAGACGAAGAAGTTCTGTAGATCTAAAATGGAGCATGATGACGAGAGTTAAAAATACTTTACTGTGTACTTGAAGTTTTCCAGAAAGTAGATCTTTGTGTTCTTACCACAGTGAATGAATGAACACATAAATAAGCAAAATAAATAAATAAATAAGTTTACTTCCTATGAGAGATAGTAAATAAAGTCAAACAAATTGCCCAAAGTTTTTCTTTCCTCTCATGTCTATTCTAGAATTTGTAAATTCCCCTTCAGTCTCCACTGTTTCCTGATGGGATTAGTACATTGCTCTATGACCCCAAACACCTAAAGCTCCTCCTCTAAATGTCAGTTGCTTGGAAGAATTAATGCACACTAATAGGTCAGATACAAAGTGTATTTGTATACGTTTAATATTTGACTAACGAAGTTAATCAAGTTTGTTATCCTCCCCCTTAAGAGTTTGTTTTTGATTATTTTTAATACATGCAAATGCATTGTGACTTTCCAAAAAACAAAAGGAGCTAAAATGATTACAGTTTTCTTGCTTACTGAGAAGGGAGTTGAAAGAGACTAACACTAGTTTTTCCAAGTTCCTTTGAGGCAGATAATAGTATAAACTTTAGTCAAAATCAATTTTAGTCAATTCTGTTTTTAAAGCAATGAGTTATTGCTCTCATTTTGGTGAATTTTTGCATGGGACAATATCTAAATATGTCTTTTATATATCCTCTTTATCTATTTTATCAGCAAAATAACTCTAGTCATGTAATTGGAAGGGAAGCTTTTATCACACTCATAATTCTAAAAAAGAAGTAAAAATGGCTGAATCTGGGTTTTTAACAGCTTGCTCTGCCTGTTGGCCAGTGGCTGCAGAGGTTAATGTCTTGATCATAAAATTGATTCCAGGGGCTTCATTTCTGTGACCTGTGATATTGCATGGTGAAAGGTGTCACTTGTTCTTCATATTCTCCAGCTTATGAAGCAAATTTAAAAAACACTTTAGCTTCACCAATTTTAGGGTGATTTGCTATGGTGTGTTACTACACTAGGAAGGACAGGGAGAACCGTCAGAACACATTTGGTACAGGCATAGGAGCTGCAGGCTTCGTTCTGGGAGAAGGACGTGGTAACACTCTCTTAATTGATTGTCAACACAGGGACAGAAATGGTTTGCACCGCAAACCCACCTGTACTGAAGCTGGAATTCTGCTCAGCAACTTTTTAATTTTCAAGTTATCGATGGAGAAGAAAGAGGGCTATGAATTGTAAAATAATCTGCCTTTTACATCCTACTTCTTACATTTTGTCATGTGTTATAGTTGTTTGCATGAAATATTCATATCTTGTCTAATTTAGTCTTATTTTCTGAGAAATGACAAGTATTAAAACCATAATAATAAAACTTTATGTCATCTTTATCATGCATTGTTCTTCAGCAGTTGTTAGTGTTAGGGGACTTAAAAATGTAGATAGTAGGGCTGGGTAACAAAATATCTGCAGACAGACAGAGCTAGTCTCACTTTCTGGTTTCATAAGTTTTTTTTTTTTTTTTTTTTTTTTAATGTGGGCACCAAGAACCAAACTCAGGACCTCACGCTTGCCAGGCAGGTGCTTGTGCCACTGAGCTATATCACCGGCCCTGGTTTCATAAGTTTTTAATAAAATACTTTTAACAATCTATTTAACATATCTTTATACCTTTTTATCTGAAAAATGAATATGGTAGTTAATTTATAGGGCTACTATGAAGAATATATATAAGAATCATGTAATATAAAGTAAAAGCTTTTGGATTTTATATTTCTTGAAGGTGCTGTGCTTCAGATACCTTTGTTTTGGGCACAATCTCCTTGATATGTGATAGGATTATCATAATTTTAACAATTAGTGTTCATGTATTAGTCTCCTTTTAGGAAGCAAGAGGAGCCCATAGTAGACCTCAGTCAGCATTACTGAGATTACAATAAAACTTCATTATTTCAAACATAAGCAAAACAATTGGATAAAAATAATGTATAAAAATAATTTTGTTGTCCAAAGTTAACTTGTAATTAAATTAATTTATTTTTCATCCTAAATCTTTACTAATTATCATGTTGAGTCAAAGTAAAGCAAGCCAACAATGCATAAACCTTCTTTAAAGGGCTCTTTTACCTGCTGAAATACTGCTCTGTTAATGATAGCAGTATGTCAAAAGAACCACTGAAAATTTCAAAAACACTGACAGTGAAAACAGAGTCCCCCTGGTACCCATTATGCCACCAGCATAGTGTCCTATTTCTGATACTAACAGTATCAATTGATACTCTATCAGATTTAAGTACAAACAGAATATTGGTTATTAATGATTGTGAACCTCAAAATGAATGAGCACCAGCAGTTTAAATCCTCACCACCTGAATTTAAAAGTCTTTCTGATGTGGATAGAAAATAAGGTGAAATCACTCTAAAAATGTTCAATTGATACTGTCCAAAAAAGGCCAGTCTGTGAATGGCTAGACATCCTCAGAAAGCTGGAACTAATTTATGTGTTATAATCTTTCTTCTGAAAATACCAGTAGTGCTAGGATAGTTCTCACAGTAGATGTAGAGTGTGTAAGAGTCAAGCGCATTAAAAAAAAAACCTGAAGAGTGCTGCTGCACTCTATTAAGAGTTAGAGCTGCTGCATCTATTAAACCGAAATCTCACTGTATCCTGGCTCCTGCACTATCCTCCAGGTAACAGGATTGAGGGTCCTCAGAATATCACAAGCAGGGCGCCCAATTTAGCTTTCCCACCTATTGGATGTTCTGAGCTTCTGTGCTTTAGAATCATTTCTTCAAAGATTTAAGCAATTAGATGATATGCACTTTAATCTGTCTTTTGAAGGAGTATATTCGATTAAATTGCCTAAGCATTTGAGTACACAAGAAATCAGAAATTGTGTATTTCTGAGTCTCTAGCTCTAAAACTATGGCTATTTGTTTTCTGCATATTGTAGAACCTCTCAGAAATTCAATTTCCTTAAATATAAAAGACAGAAAATGACTGTTTACATCACATGGCTATATGGGGAAAAATGTTAAGATATGTGAAGCAACTAGAAGAGTTCCTTGATTATAGAAAGAATGCTACAAATGTTAACTATCATTAGACTGTAAATGTGCACAACTTATGGTTGAAAAATAAATGCTCTTGAATGCCTTAACCTAACTCTCTGGTTGGATGAGCCATAAACATATTCTTATACATATCCAACAACTAAATAGTCATTCTCTCAAGTTATAAACATTTTACATATCTACTAAAGCACACACTAGTATACTCCATTTACTCCCAAACATCATAAGTATGTAAATGAGTGTTTCAATGTACTTTCTTTATAATATATACTTGGTCATGGAGTAATTTAATTCACCATTCCTTTAAGCCTTTTTCTATCTATTTTTTAAAAATATGTCATTTATCCTGTGATCTTTCAGGTTAGTTCCAGCTCTGTTCCTCACCAATATCTGCTCATTTCTGATGTGCTCATCTCTGACATTGTTGTGTCTAGGTCCATCTTTGGATATAACGCGTATTACCGCTCAATATGAAAATGGGACTATCTGTAGCACTGCTTGGGAACTTTTATTTGTTCAGCAATTTTCAATGTGCTTGAAGAAAATAATTTGGTGTTTGCTTTACAGCGTATAAACACAGCCCCTAAGGAGTCATTAAAAATTTACAGTCTATAAATTTGATAGTAGATTACTTTTTTAAAGTATTTGGGCTGGAATTTTCATCTTCTTCGCTAATATAAGTTCACTTATATAAGGCATTCCAAACTCATCCAGATGGTGAAGTGAGCCAAGCAGAATTATTTTTCTGTAACACTCATTTGATTCATATGGTACATCATAAAGATACAATGATATCTTTGCTTTTTATGCACCATTTATATCATGTGTACTGTATTAGTCGTTACCGAATGCAAGCACATGCTTTTCAATATGGCAAGCCACATTAGGAATGACTGAGAAAAGAATCCCAGTGAAATATAACAATGGAAGCACGGAGGAAGAAAAGAGCTGTGTCCCAGCACCCAGTAAATGATCCTGTCAGTTGTAAGTGAAGCTGGCAATGATGATCAATTGTTTTGAATATGCAGCAATCATCTGAAATCCACAACAGAACAGTAAACTAGCTTTGGGCTATAAAATGCAAATATGCATATTTATGATGGTTTTAATCTATTCATTGAAACTAGACATCATGCTAAGGACATATTCTTATGCAAATTACAGTGCAGAAAGACACTGAAGATGGTTATCAAGAAAGTCGCAATGCTGGGGTTGAGAGCACAGGGGCCTCAAGGCCAGCAGCTGACACTAACAACAAACACACCACATACAGTGATGGAGCACTGCAGCTGCTGCACCTGAAAGGTCCCTTCCTGTTTCCTTGCACCATTCCTGGGGCAGTCAGTCTAATATCCTGTTACTCCAGCAGATTGGTCCACCTCCCTGGTCCCTGTTCCTGTAGTCACCACCAAGATGAGTCTCTCTGGAACGACTCCCGGAAGTTTCTCTAAGTCCACCAGCATCTGCTTATCATGCCTTTCTCATGGGAAGTTCTCTGTGCTATAAATTCAATAGATTCTCATCTCTACATTGCAGATCCAAAATTTAATTATAGCCACAGCTTCTCACCACCCAAACTATTTCTCTACTGGGGACAACCTGTCAACTCATTCTAGACCATTCTTTTTTTTTTTTTTTTTTTTTTTTGTGGGTACGGGGGGTCGACCTCAGGACCTCATGCACCAGCAGGCGCCCGTGCCGCTGAGCGATATCACCGGCCCCTTTTTTTTCCATATGTGGGCTCCGGGAGTTGAACTCAGGCCCTCGCGCTTGCCAGGCAGGCGCTTACGCCACTGAGCCATCTCACCGGCCCTCATTCTAGACCATTCTACAGGCCTGGCTTCCATAAATCAGTGTTTTGCCTCTTCCTGCTCAGATAGGAAATGCTGCTTTCCATCATACTCACCTAGTGCAAGCCCTGTTTTGAGAATGGAATGGCCACCAACTGCCCAATTTCTCTTAGAGAGACTTGTTCTGCTGTCCTTACAGAACGATCAGAGCTAGGAACCTGGAGTTTTATACATCAAAATAAAATAATTACATTAAAGGAAAATTTATGGGGTTATTTTATGTATTTCTGTTACTCTATGACAGAAGTCATATTGCTATTTAATAAACCAACATTTCATAGACTTTAAACATAAATAGCTTTCTCTTAGTGTTATTAGCTTACTGAGGTTAGATTTTTAAATAGGATAAATTAATATTTAGATAGCTTTGTTTGCTAATTTTACAAAACAGCTACAAAACTAGAGCAAGAGTAATACATTAATACCAAAAGGAAAAATTCTATACTCTGAAATACTTTCTAACAAGAGCATTCTTATAGGTTAACAAGATTCAAAGCATTTAAATGTAAAGAAACTAATACTATGAAACATTGTATGGTAGCTTAACGGTCTTTCAGAACAAAAAAAGTGAATTTGATGGACAACAACACACTTTAAAGTCACTTATCTTGTCTTAATATTCTTCTACTCACTGTGCAGAGACAGATTATGCCATAATTTTTTTATGGATGGGGCCACCTCTTAATCACCTCCCAAACCTTACCACCTGCTATGTGCCTGTACTTAATGCCTGCTTGCTGAATTGACTTGAAATAGATTTCTCCAGCTTTCAAATTCCACATGAACATATTGAAGAGTTTATACAAAATGGATTACTTTAACAAATGTTTGGTTAGCATCTACCATGCACCAGGCATTGTTGAAACTGTGGCTATTTCCAAGTTTAAACACACAAACACACGCACTCTGATAGTAGAGAGTAATAACTTGCTCAAGATCAAGTAAGAACATTAAATTTGCCTCTTTCCAATATTGGATACATTTGACAGCTTTCCTTTATTATTAATATATTTTTAACTTGATTTGCTCTTTCACTGGCTCTTCCTTCTCAGTCTTTTGTGGGCCCCTCTTCCTGTGCCAATTACTTAAATTAAGGTTCAGTAAAAGTTCTGTCCTCGGCCTCCTTTTCACGTCACTCTACATATGTTCCTGGAATTTAACAACCATCGTTTATGAAAAAAAGTTAAACATTGTGGTTAAGAATATAATTTTTCAGGGCCGGTGAGATGGCTCAGCGGCGTAAGCGCCTGCCTTGCAAGCGCGAGGGCCCGAGTTCGACTCCCGGAACCCACATACGAAAAAGGGGCCGGTGATATCGCTCAGTGGCACGGGTGCCTGTTGGCGCGCGAGGTCCTGAGGTCGTCCCCCTGGTACCCACAAAAAAAAAAAAAAAAGAATATAATTTTTCAAACTACACTGCCCAGGTTTCATCCCTAGGGCCTACTTTTACTCCTGTGTGTGACCTTTTAATACAGTCTTCTTCATAGCAAAGGGAGAGTCATTTATCTAGAAGGCAGTTTTGATCTAATTATTTCTGCATTTATATCTCTAAATATGTCCTCATTTCTATAGATTCGTGTTCCCTTATTGAAACAAATGAAGATAGGTGAATTTTAGAAGAGAGAGCCTTTAGATCGTAAAAAATGTAGCAAATAGTCAATTGTATAATAACCCAAGTTGTACCCCAAGGCAAAACCCTATAAGCAAAAGCATTGATTTATACAATATAAGGCATAAATATTATCTACACTAAACAGAAGAAATAAGAAAATAATATATATTATTTCCGTTAGCCTAAGTAATAAGACTCTATCTAAAGAGAATAGATCATGTTATGTGTTATCACCAAGTTAGTTCTAAAAAATGAAGTGTTCCTTTGGTTAGTTGGTTTGAGCTTTAAGAGTTTTGTGAATCTTAGAGAAATATTCATATTCCCATCGTGTCTTACTCTGCTCATTACACAGTTTTGTCTTTCACCTCTTCTCTTCTAATACACTTTGCTGAATGCTGATCTTGAGAGAAGATTCCATTGTCTGACTTATTCCATTAGCTTTACTATTAAACTGAGCTGAAACAATACAGTAGGCATTAAATTTAAAATTAGGCAACACAGTCTCCAAGAACAAGATAATTGGGGCACAGATTATAGGCAATCCTGCATATCATATTTAGGAAATTGAATTTGAGTTGGAAAAGGCTAACTTGTATTTTTAGACAGACCATTCTTAGAAATGCATAGGAAATAGAATAGAGGTAGATGAGGCCAAAGTCTTGGGGTATGGTGATGACCACGTGTAGTAGCAGAATCAAAAGAACTGAAGTAAGCATGAGAAGAAATCTGCAGAGGAAGGAAAGATTTTTAACATGTTTAGCAGATAAAAATGGCGATCAGCCAACTCTGGTCTGAGACCAGAGGTGGAAGAGGAAGAGGAAGTCATAGATATCCCCAAGGATCTTGCTTTCAGAATTGCATGGATGATATACTATAAGTATAGGATACAAAGAAACCAAAGTGGTTCTGGTCCAGATGGTTCTGATTATGAGAACAGTTGAGGTGCTTCTGGGTTTACCACTATAAAACATCCAAGGGGATGTAATGAAACAGCCCAGAGATGTATTTACCAAACAACAATATTGAGGTCTAGAGAAAAGACAGGAGGTATTTAGTGATGATAAATTCACTAATTTTTAAATATAATGTTGAGCATTTTTTTTATCAACAACTATTAACTTCCATCTCTCTTGAGCTGAGGATGCAGTGTTAAGTAAGAAAGAACAATTATTGCCTGCTTCTCATCCTCACCTTTGTGACATCAATTGAGAGATATGTCACTCAAAATGTGGCTCATGGTCCAGGATAAACCAATGATGTCAAACATGACTGCATTAAGCTGAAATTTTTGTTCATGCAATGCTTATTAATGAAAGAAGCAATGCATTTGTTTGCATGTTGATATACACTACTTATCGCATTACCAAGTCAGTAAGTTATTATGGACTGGCTTGCTTGAGTAACACTGCTTTAATATAGAGAGTAGGAAAGAAGAAATACAAATAAAATTATAGGATTAAGTACATGGATGATGAGAAATCACAACAGGGGAACTTCATTTATCCTGTGATAATGATGACCACAAAGTGAGGAAATGATTATCTTAGTCCAGATAAAGAAAGAACATTCAAGGGAAAGAGAATAGTATGTTTTATAGGAGAAAAAAGCATGAAATATTTTACTGTAGAACAAAGGTTGTGTGCTTATAAGAGAGGGAAAAACTACAGTAAGATAAAGTTAGAGACATGAGCAAGGATGTGATCCCACAACCTTAGCCCATCTATAAGCATTGTCTTTTATCTCAGGTGTAGTGGAAAACAATCAGAAAGTTTTAATCAGGAGAGAACTATGGCCAGCTTTTGGTTTTAAGAAGATCAGAGAGGAGTGTACAGAAAATATTCAAGGGAGTAATTTTTAAAAGAGAAACAGGCAGCCTTGGAACCCTTCTGAGTGGCTCCAATGAAGAAAAACAAAACTACCTTGGATTATAGCAATGCTCCTCCTCCAGAGATGGCTTTGCTACCCTTACTCCTAGGCAATGTTTAGAGACTTCCTTAATTGTCATAATGTGAAGAGGCAGGTGTGTTATTGGCATCTATTGGGTAGTGACTACGGATACTGCCAAACATTTTTCAACACATAGGGTAGTTCTCCACAACAAAGTAATGCCCAATTTAAAATACCAGAGATGCAAAGGTAGAAAAATCTTGGATGAGAGGAAAGCGGTAAGGGGATTGGATAGATTTCAGATAAATTTGAAAGCTAGGATGGATACTGTTCAGGATGGACTGGTAATTTAGCATGGTGTCAAAGTTCCTAAGCAAAACTATGGGGGTAGAAATGTTGCTTATTACCATAAGAGAAAAAATATTTTTTCTTCCTAGAGAAGAATAATAGTTCAATTTGATGCACATAAAATTTTAACACCCTTATAAAACTTCCAAATGGAAATGGCAAGAAATAATCGGATGTCTAGGCCTAGAATTTTAAAAATGAAAATATGTGGACTGGAAACATAATTTTGACTATTTCAGTATCACAGAATATACGTGATATTTTAAGCCACAAAGAAGGGATGACTACTCTAAAGTGACAATCTGACCAAAGTTCAGCACCAAGTTTTAAGGAGTGTTATGAACAAAAACACAACCTGGGGTAACAAAGAAGTGGGGAAAATTACACAGAAAACAAAGACGTTGATGTCATGATAGTATATAGACCAAATATGTCTAAGGGTTAAGGACACGGTTGTCTGGGTTAATGTCATTTAGTGTTCATGTAGGATCACCCTAAAAATGTTTATTACATTCGCAGCATCCAGGCTGCTCCTGACCATGAAGAGCAGTTTTCGAAGAATGTTCGACAGAAATGAGGGGATTATTTAAAACAGAATGAGAAGTGAGGTGAAACAAGCAAATAAAACAATTCAGTAGAGAACGTGACTTCAAAAATAAGAAAAATTATATAATCACGGGGAAGAAATGGCACTACCTGAAGTTTTTGGACTAAAAATGTTTAAGTATGTATATGTCTACATACTTTACGTTTATGTATTTATATGTATAAGTTTGAGAGAAAGGAACCATTATAGTGAATGTCAGTGAAGCAATCAGTAAGAGAAAAAAAAGTGGTTGAGGATATTTTGCTGGGATGGAGATGAAGGACACATAATGCAGATGAGTTCAAGCACAGAAATGGTGAGAGGTTGCTGTTATGATTTGGATCCAACATGTCCCCCACAGGACTCGTGCCATCATAGATGTGGCTCCTGAGAAATGATTGAATCATGGAGCGAGATATGGCTGAACTGATGTCAAGACATAGGGTCTGGTTGAAAGAGAAGGTCACTGGGGACATAACCTGGAAGGGTATATCTACCTCCTTGCTTTCTGCTGCCCACAGCCATTATGTAAGCAGATTTTTTTTCCTCTATGCCCTTCTTCCACAGTTTGGCATTGGAGTTGGCAGACTAGACTAAACCAAGTGTTTGAATAAACCTCTCCTCCCTTAAATTGTAGGTTTGGAAGATTTTATCTCAGCAAACAGGAAAGTGACTAAGACAATTACTTTTTTTTTTTTAAATAAATGTGCTCACATAAGTGAGATTAAAAATGACAAATCAGGCAAAGCTACTGAAAAGAATATGTGCTTGTACAAGTGTAAGATTATGGCAGAGGGCCATGTTTATGGAAACAAAAAGTGAACAGAATATAAAATTTCATTTGCAGTTCCTGTAGAAGACAGAATTGGACTAGAGAGCACGAGTTCTCTGTTCCAATCGAGATTGCACAGCTTTCTGGCTCCATGACCCAGTGTCCCTGTATGACAAACTGTTATTCTATTATGTTATGTCCTTCAGTCATGTGATAAACATGTTTTGAAGCACTAGTGTGCAATCAGTGGAAATGCTTTCAGACCAATTCTACTTTTAATAAGGTAGTATAAAGTGATGCAAGGTATTTTAGCAAAATTTCTTAATTTACTAAATGGATAAATATGTTTGAGCTCTTTCAGTTTGTGCATATCTATAATAAATATATTTATATATGTTGACATTCTCAAGTGGGTGTTTTCTAATTCACTAATGAAGAAATGACTTTCCATATTTAGCAGATTCTATAAGGGTTTCATTGATTTAAATGAAGCACGTGACAAATTTTAATTTTTCAAAGATTATAGCCGTATCCTTTTTTAGAATAGTGTTCCAAGTTCTCAAACCAACATATGGAAATGTTTAGTTATTTTAAATTGTAATAACTTGCATTTTCTAAAAAGGAGGATATGCAGTTTGAGAAATTATAAAATAACTGAGAATAAAGTAGTTATAGTAGACTTTGGAGATCTCTTAAGTAAAATAATAACACTGACGTGCCTATAGGAGTGGAGAAAAAAATAATTAGGACATTGACACCTCAGTGACTTAGGGAAATTGTTACATGACTGGTCATAATGGAACATTTGAATTCAGGGAAGTGCCTGGCTAGTATGTGTGACTTTAGCATCTGTAGCATGATGGAAAGAAGCCTGATTAATATATTTGTGATGAAATATTATAGCCAGATTTCTAGGCAAGCTAATTGACCTTTTTTAAATTATGGTTTTCCCTAATCTTGCTGCTTTGTGTAATGGAAAAGCAGCAAGTACATATGCACACACAAGGACTAAAAAATTGTTCAGGAAGGATTGAGAATAAAACCATAATTTCTATCTTTATGTCTATATGATGGTGACTCACTAGTTTAATATTTTCGCTACTGGTAATGATTATTTAGGGATTATATTAAATTACATCACTTAACACTTCATTCACTATCTCTTTACAAGAACAAAGTTATTTTTATATACTTATATTTTTTTCTGGATAAAACTGAAATACAAAGTTAATGATTTAATATATATTTTTTCATTCATAAATAATAGTAAAGCATCCAAGATGTGCCAGATGCTGATCAAATAAAAAGACTATCTTAGTCAGATTTCTCATGGCTAAGCCCCACAACTTAAAGGAAGAAAGGGTTAATTTCTCTCAATTTCAGGGGATTCTGTCCATGATAGGCTGGCTCCAAATTTGAAACACTAGGGTGAAAGTCGTTGGAGAGCAAAGTGCTTAGCGCAGGGAGGCTGGGAAGCCCAGCAGGGGAGCCGGACTAGAGAGGAAGGAGAGCGGGACCAGAAATAGACCCTAAGATCACACTTCTGTGACCCACCCACACACACCTAGAAGTGTGCTCCACCAAATCTCAGCGTGGATCCCAACTGCACCTTAACCACAGCAAAGACTACGCAGGGTTACTAGCCCTCCTCCCCCGAGATTCGTTGTAGGCTGTTCCCTATGTGACTGCTTCGCAAGCTGAAATCCTACTGAGTGAAAATGGATCATTTTAAAAGACATCTTTTGCGATTCCACCATTGTGTGTGTGTGTGTGTGTGTGTGTGTGTTTGTATGTGCACGTATGTGTGTGCCTACTTACCCAAATGGACAAGTTTATAAAATACTGAGATTTGGGTCCCCGCAGAGTTAAAGCACAGTGGAGATGAGCACCTGTCAGACATGAGATGTTTGGTTTGGGCTTTCAGGAATGAGAGTGGTAAATGTGGGAGTGAGGAGACAGCAATGCATTCACTGGAGATTTGTAAGCAGAACGATAAGGAGAATATTCTATTGGTAGATAAATAATTACTGTAGGAGATTAGAAAAAAATAACAAGCATCTATGAAACAATTTGAAAAGATCAAATTACATAGCTTTTTTGCTTTTCAATTCCTAAAAGATACTTTAGAGTAGAAGTTAGACATGATAATAGGTGGGGAAAAAGACATTTTTAATTCCAGGGTTTTTCTTTATACCATAGATTATTTTAATACTGATGAGGATAATTTGAACTATTTCATAAGAAAGTAAATTTTAGGCTTCTTTGTCTTTCTGGAAAGATAAGCAGAAAGAGAAGCTCAGCAGGGAGTGAAATGAATCACTCTATAAGGTGTCAAATTTCTCACTCCCAACTGAGTTGGCAATAGTTAGCATGCTATTAAAATTCAAGTTTTTGCTAATGTATTTCATTGGTAGTCAACTCACGGAAGGTATACCAGTTTTCAGCAATTATTCCCAGTGATAGTCAAAGTGTTTGGCAAAGAATTCTCTGCCTCACACAGAAAAATAGAATCTAATAACTCCATGGTGGCTAAAACCCGAGTTGTTCCAGTATGATAAGCTAAATGACAGGGTAAATAGAAGATAGATTGTAACAAGCATCACCATAGTAACTGAATACTAAGAAATAATAACCAGAAAAGTTTAAGAAGCTGTGGCTTCCGTGGCCATGTTTGTGGACTTCACAAAAAGTTAGGAATATCCAGGTAGAAATATCAGATGAAATACAAGTATCATAGTCTAAAATATTATTTTTCACTTGAATATTTAATTCTTCATGTGTGACCAGGAAAAGAAAGTCAAAAAGGAGTAACACTGGTTCAGGGAACTTAAGAAAGGTTTGGGAGGCCATCTCTAATCAGATCATAGTCCACAGCCGAGCCAATAAAATGGGCAGCCTTTACTTACACACTTGGATATGTGTTGCATTTAAGATTTTTTTTTTTTCCTTTATATGGGTACCAGGAACCGAACTCAGGATCTTGTGCTTGCCAAGCAGGCACTTATGCCACTGAGCTATATCACCGGCCCTGCATTTAAGATTGAGAAAAACCCATGGACTAGACAGTTTCCTGAAATACTCTTAACGTCTGCTGACCTGTACCCTTCTACCCAACTACCCACACTGTGACTGCATTCAATCCCCTTCTTATAGAACAGTTTAGTTTTGCCAGCACCAAACAGAAATCCTAATGAGCGATAAAATTTCGGAACAACTCCTTGCTGTTTGAAGCTACAACTTCAACCACCATTTTGTAAAAGCTCAGAAGACATTTTCAAGACTGCTTGAATCTACATTTTCCAGATTACTATCTTAATGATTGCAAAACACAAATTTTTGCTTTAGATTACATTGTTTTTATTCTTGATTAATATGTGATTCTGTAAATAAAAAGGATAAGCTTCCAAAATTGTCAATAAAGGACTGTGGTTCCTTCTAGCAGCTTTGGAGATAAACATATCTAGGTCATGGTATTGTGTAAACGACATTTTTTGATCTGTTACTGGAGCTTACATAACATCTCTAAATCTCCATAACCTCATTCCTAAATTCTCTCATAACAATTCTGATAATTTTTACAAGTTTGTTGCAAAGATTAAATCATACCACACTTTTAAATATTTTGCATATAGTAAATGCACAATAAATCATATGTAAATAATTAAGAGGGTGGGTACTGATGACTATTATTAGGAGTATACTGCCCGGGGAAATTACACACACTAATCCTCAAAACACCCACAGTCAAGCTCCATGAAGAAGGGGGCCACTTTGTGCATTATGAGCAATGTTTTAAAAAGCAAACCACACCTTATATCTGAGAAAGAAGAGAAGCAGAGTGGCTTCTATAAATCAGAATGCTTACACTGCAGTTAAGCACACAGGAATGCACTCATTTATAATTATAGTCTAGATTAGTCATTTCATGAAAAGACACACAAGAATGGGTAGGGTCTCTGATACAGCTCACATCCAACAGAGGAAAGGTATATAAATATCGCTGGGAGCAGGCAGGGACATTAGAACATCTTTTCACTGTAACTTAGCTGATCTCACCCCTCCTCTCAACATGTCCTACGGCTGCTCCTCTGGGAACTTCTCCTCCCGCTCCTTTGGGGGCTACCTGCAATACCCGGCCTCCTCCTGTGGCTCTTCCTACCCCAGCAACCTGGTCTACAGCGCTGATCTCCAAGCTCCCATCACCTACCAGCTGGACTCCCCTCTCTGCAGCGGCTGTCAGGAGACCTTCTCTGAGCCCGCCAGCTGCCAGAGGTCCTGCGTGGCGGCCAGCTCCTGCCAGACGCCCTGCTACCGCCCCAGAATCTCCACATTCTGCAGTCCCTGCCGGACGACCTACTCCGGGTCTCTGGGCTTTGGGTCCGGCAGCTTCCGCTCCCTGGGGTTTGGGTCAAGGAGCTGCTACTCCTCAGGCTGTGGCTCCAGTGGCTTCAGACCCCTGAGTTACAGAGTCCGGGCTTTCCCTTCCCTGGCCTATGGATCCGGGTTCTGTCGCCCATCTTACTTAGCTTCTAGAACCTTCCAATCTTCTTGTTACAGACCTACCTGTGGCTCTGGATGCGGGTTCTTTTGATCACTTTACTAAATTTCTAAGCTTGTTGAATGTCATCAGTGCCTTTGGCTCTGTTCTTTATTGTTTTCATTCCCTACATTAAGAATTACCCCTTAATTGTCTCTAATTTTCAGTTTCTCCACTTGTGTATGACTCCAAATATTGGCCGACAAACTTCATTTAAAAACTGTAATTAAGGTACTAATTCAAAATAAAGTTTGAGTCTGCACTGAAGATGGAATTTATTTTGTTGGGTTTTCTTTTGAAATTCTGTAAAAAACTTAAATTTTAATCTAATAAATTTATTGACTTGATATCAAGCTATGTTTGCTTTGTATGTCATGTATTTTCTAGAGTTGGGTCGTTGAATATTAAAAGGATTATTATTTTTTTTTTGTCGGTACTGGGGGGGTTGACCTCAGGACCTCTTGCGCCAGCAGGCGCCCGATCACTGGCCCTTTTTTCGTATGTGGGTTCCGGGAGTTGAACTCAGGCCCTCATGGTTGCCAGGCAGGTACTTACACCACTGAGCCATCTCACCAGCCCAGGATTATTATTAATTAATCAACAAACATACAAACAGATCATGAAATCCTATGAAAGTTATGATCTGCACAAATTTTCAGACACCTCAAATAATTTTCTTCCTGAAAATAGAGGTAGTAAAATTACATTATTGGAATGCATGGATTTCTAGTAATTAAACCTCAGAATCAGGGATTTAACTGTTCCTCATAAAATATTGGTCCTCAGTTCTATGCCAACAAGTCTAATGTACCTGACTAGTTGATAGTTGTATTTGGAATGCAGAGAACACAAAAATCATATTTATACCATGATTACTCAAGAAAAGTTGAATCGAAAAAAATTCAAGTGAAAATACATAAATTTTAAGTAGTTTTATTTGATGTCACCCAATATGTATTGGTTAAAAAAATGATCCAATGCCTGCATCTTACTGATTAATATAAATATGATGCACTTATGTAAATATTTGTAATAAAGAAAACCACGAGACTTGAGTGAAAGATTAAGATCCCAAGGCTCATAGTCTACCTTGGTTTTTATTTAATTTATTTTTAATTGATAAATAATCATGCATATTTAGGGTTACCATGTGCTAGACAGCCTGTGTGATATCAGGCGTTTGGCAAACATTGTTCCCCTGCCCAAGGACCTCTACCCCTTACAGTCCCTGACAAATGACTTATGCTGAATCTCTGCGGTTTAAGTCTAGCAACTGCCCCTCCTGGTCTTTGGATTTATAAGGTGCTACTCATTGGACTATGGATCCAGTGGCTTCAGATCCTTGAGCTCTGGCTCCAGATTGTACTGCCCAACATATTTTTCACCTGGGAGCTGCCAATCTTTTTGTTACAGATCAACTTGTGGAGCTAACTTCTACAGCTGAATTTGTTAAGGGCTCCTGTTCTTGCTTACACAATTACCTCCCTCATGTCAACTTTGGCTTTCATCTGGCCTGAGTCTATATACTACCACGTAGAAGAAATCCATTAATATTAACATAATTTTCATCTCTCATAGAATATTCATGGAATAGTCATCTCTTTTTCTTCTGTCTTCTTGTGCCTTCTCCCTTCTCATGTTAAAATAAAGCCAAGGTAATGTTTTTCTTTCAAAAAAACTCATTTAATTGATGTCAGATCACAGGTCTTGCTGTTTACTTTCTTTTTGCCATGTTGTGTTAGGAATTCCAAATCTAGTGTTCATTATCTAAAAATGAAATGTTTGAGGCCTGGTGATATCACTCAGCAGCACGGGCGCCTGCTGGCACTCAAGGTCCTGAGTTCGACCCCCGGTACCCACATTAAAAAAAAAAAAGAAATGTTTGAGGTGTAGACCAAGGTTTCCTGATAGACTCTTCTGACAACATAGAGTTGAGTGCCTGAGAAATTCTGCCAAGCCAAATCAAAGCTTGGACAGATTATTCATGTTTTAATTTTCTATCAATAATCATTTCAGCCTAAGCAGGACACTTTATTCTGATTAAACTAGTATTGAGCCTGATCCAAGAAAAAGTGTGAGGCTAGCTGTTTTTGATGAGAAAATTGTGAAAATACTTTTTCTGAGCTTCCTTCCCAGATTTATGTAAGCCATCGTAGAATTTTTAGGTTAAGATTTTAACTGATTTTAGTAGCTAGTGGGATGAAACAAATATTTTAGGTATGAAGGAAATTATACATGTAGATTCTACTCTAATAAAAGGAATGTAATTTCTAAGATTTATTTCTTATGGTAATATTTAACTCCTTCTATCTGGTCCTATAACACCACCTGTTTTCACAGAAGTCACATGGCAGTATGCTGAGTAGGGAAAGTGGGTTGAGTAGGAGGACTCTCGCTCTTGATATTCTGGGCTTTGGATACGAATACGATAAGATCATCCCTTAAATTCTCTTGTTAAGGGCAGTACAGTCGCCTACATTTTCAAATGTTTACGTGGTAAGAAAAATATATAAATGGGCACAGATAGTCCATTGTTTATTGCCCTCGTGGCTATTTTCCTCCACTTGCTTCCCCCTATAAGAATTAGATTTTGTGTGTATACTCTTCCTCATTTATACATACTCTGTACTTTAAATGAACTTAATTATTCACCAGTTTTCAGGATATAATCTGGCACCTATATCCCTACTGAAATAAGCTCCTTTAGGCATGAGCATGGTATTTCACTTAAATTCATGAGAAACAAGGCATGGCGGGAAGGTTATTTCTTTTACAGAGAAACTTCTTTTTTGGAGGTTCTTTAAGCAACCCTCTCTGCCTCCATACTTTGCCTCCATATTGCATTATTCCCTTGCATGGAAGAGGCCAAAACCAAGAGAAATGCAGAAGAACAAATCCTGGCCCATCTTACTTCTGGGTTTAGGCCTATGAGAGCCAATAAATTTTTGAATTGGTTAATCTAATTTGAAATACAATTTCTGTTACATGTAGCTAATGTATTTGTGAATTAGACATTCATTTACAAATCTTAAGAAATTGCCCTTCTAAATTAAGGCTCCTTAATATAATCTCAAAGACCACTTGCAGCCCATGCCTGTCTTCTCTCCAGCCCCTCTTTCTTACATTCCCTACCCACATGTAGTTCACAGCATCACCATTAAAGGCCTCAGTTGTCGTTTGCGTGAATACCACAAGCAGATCCAAGTTCATATGGTCTCAAGCCCCTGGAAGGAAGTCACACAGCTCACATTCTTCAAAGATCATAGAAATATTATCTGGTTTCTCATCCCTTTTATGTAAACTTCACAATCAATAGAGTTGGCTATTCCCCACACAATTTTAGCATTATATATACTTACATTTATTTAATTCAAAAGTCACTATTTTTAATCTTTATTTCACTGCAAGTACTATTTTAATTAGTAGTTTGTTTACTCATTTTGCACTTTTAATGCAGAAATTCAGAATGACAAAATCTTACAAACAGTAAATAGTAAGAGTAAATTGCATAAATAAGTCAATGAAATAGATACATTATGTCAAAATGATATCAAACATGCGTTCATTTTTGTTAGTTGAGCTCTTTTTAGACACACTAATTGTCACAAATTTTCTGGTCAGTATTGTCAAAATTGATTTCATACATTATAAAAATGCAGTACTTAAGGAAGTAAGATAACTCAAAGACAAATTTACATTTCTGGATCACATAAAGGCAGAAAAACAGTGCCTTTTAAAATTAACATCAGAGACAGGCAAGCTAAGTGCATCCAGGGAAAGAAACAAAAACAGGTCTATAATTACTTTAATAAACCATGATACTTTAACATCCAAAACTTAATGGAATCAGGGGTTGGGAAACATGAATTATTAGCTCAAATCGTCAAGATACCATTGTTTATTCTTTTCCCCAATTACTTACGAGTTGCATAGAAACTCTATAATCCTCCAACTTCTGTTTGTTCTTCTTTTCATCCTTTTCTTTATCTTTTTGTCTTCTTTTTCTTTTTTGTCCTTTTGGCTATTTGAATCAAACTGATTTGTAAATGACCAAAGATTATCCCAAGAAGAAACATTATTTAGAGGTAGTGTCAGAGGAGAAATGTTATGACTGCTTTTCTTTTTATATTCTAAAGAAAGCCTTGGTTGTTAAAACAGAAAAAATCTGGCAAGAGACTACTACCACATTCAAACCAAAGAGCATTATTGTTGTATCCATTAGGGTCTGAGAAAGGCTATATGTTACTCAGCTTACTTCACAGAATGTCATACGAGACAAATGAAAGACAAATGAAAGTGAGGATTTCATTCAGTAGGTAGAAGTGACAAGATGCCAACTTTAAAACATCAAGATTCTGATAGAAAGGCTCAGAATGTGACAGGTGGAAAGGACCTCAGAGAACCTGTCATCTTTTTATTTTATTTTATTTTATTTTATCTTTTTTATGTGGGTACCAGGAATCAAACTCAGGACCTTGGGCTTCGCCAGGCAAGTGCTTATGCCACTGAGCGATATCACCGGCCCTTTTTTACTTTGTTTGTGGGTACTGGGATTTGAACTCAGGACCTCACACTTGCCAGGTAGGCACTTATGCCGCTGAGCTATGTCACCAGCCCTCTGTCATCTTTTTAAAAAATATTTTGTTTTATTTTATGAAAAAAAAATTTCATAACAAAATAATAGGAGAATAACAATAGTTAATACACTGTGTTTTGTTATCTTCAAAGTAGTTACTCAGAATACAAGATATGGGCATAAAAAGTTCTCCAAACAATATTAGCACAAACCTTTCTTAGAAACTAGTCATATAACAATCTAGTATTTTTTTTCTTTTCCCTTCCTTCCTTTCACCCCCCCATTTCCTCTTTCCTTTTGAGCAACTTCTTCCCATGCCACAATATCTATTGTACGTTTTGCTATTTATTTACCCTCAGTTTCTCACACCAGAGAGACAATACAAGGTTTGCACATGTGAGTCTGATTTATTTCACTTAAGAGTATGGTCTCAAGTTGCATCCATTTACCTATAAATGTCTCAAGTTTATTCTTCTTTATGGCTGAGTAGTACTCCATTGTATAAAAAGGCCACATCTTTTTTATCCATTCCTCGGTTGATGGGCATTTGGGTATAGAAAATCCACAGACATAGAGCGACACATTTATACTCATGTGATGAACTAGAGAACTAACAGAGCTAGAAAGCATGTCTCTCCCTTTTTGGCACAGTATTCCTACAATGCAAAGTAAAGTTTCTATATGAACAACTTCTTGTTTGATGAAGACGGATGGGTTCACATTAATTTAGGTCATTTGTTTTGCTGCTGAATAAAACCAAGGATGAAGAAAATAAATTATGGTAGCCCTGGGATGAACTATGTGATTTAAGCATGATTCTGTTATTTTATTTTTTTATTTTTACCTTCATGTAACTGAAAAAGTGATTAGAAGTTTAGCATGGCTATATAACCCACGTAAAACCAATATAAATTGTTCAAACTTACAGCTACCAAGTGCTGAACCCTTGAGAGATGGAGACAAGCTAAGGTCCCATCTTTCATGAGAATTAAATTCAACCTTCAAAAAAGATTAGATTGTGAAAAATTAGACACCTATAATATAACCTTAAGCACAAAAACACAGTTTGTTGATTTTCTCTTATAATTTTAAGATTATTGTTGCTACAAGCTGTATCTTTGTCTGCAATGGAGATCTTTAACCTGACCAGAAATAATAGCTACTCTTATGTATCACTCAGTATGTGACAGACAATCTATAATACAAACTAATGAAGTTTGACCTCTTATTATTTTAATTTTTGAAATGAAAATTAAAGCTGAAGGCAGCTGGTGAAGGACACAGTTTGTGATTGTAGAGCTTGCCTCAGAACCTGAGCCTTCTAACTCCAAAATCCTTAGACTTCTTTGCCTCCCCACACGTAATTTATACATTGTGCCCTCTTCTGGTTGTTAGGTGCTACTACAGCTGCAATTGTGTTCTTCAAGACCAAGAGAAACCAGGCATTCGTTCAACCACGTAGTAGCAGTATCCGGTCACCATATGCAATTAAGTAGCTAGTTATAACTATTTCTCAAGAATCCTATGAAATGGACTACATAATTATCATCATCCAAGTACCTACAAAGCTAATCCTTATTTTTTAGTAAGCTGCATGAAAACAATTCTAAGGTGAGCAGTTGCTTAGCCCACGTCATTTCGTAGTAATAAGGTAACTCTCCCTATAAATCCAACAATGACTGAAATCTTAATATACTCATTAAATGAAAATTACATGTTGAAACACCTATTAATTCTTCACTCAATCAAATAGAATATGTGTTAATGGTGCATCCCCAAGAGAAAAGAACTCAGGGAATGTTCTTATTTACAAATGACAAATCCAGCATCACCATTTGACATTTGCAAATTAGGAAGCGCACAGTTCTGTAGTAATTTATTGCACACTGTGAGTTAATAAGACCACATTCTGCTGGAAGCAAGAGTGTGGTTTCCAGTCTGTGTGATGTCCAGCTTTGCCCACACAATTTGGCAACAGAACTTGCTCTTGCAGTAAGAAATAGTGACCTTTTCACTGTAAAAGCTTTTAAAAACATGTTGACTTAAAAATCAAGCATTATTTAAAATAAGTGACTCAGCTTGTTTTGTGGCATTAATGAAGGTTTCTTAATCATTTTATTCTTATTTCAGAAAGATAGAGCTAAAATGTGGGCATAGTTATCTTTTTAAAACTCATTATCCTTGCCAATTCATTAACATTTTGGGTGTATCAGGGTATCCAAACTATATTGTTTCAGACATTTAGTTATAATTTGAATACATTTTCATTTAGCACCTTCTATTCATTAATTTTTCAAAGTAAATTTATGAAGATCATATTATGTAGTAGGTAGGCACCATGATCATTGTTGAGGATATGACAGTGAGAAAAATCTATGTTTCTTGCCTTTCTGGAATTTATAGTGTAGTGGCAAAGACAATGTGAAAAAAATATAGTAAGTTCTATGAAGGAAAATGCTAGATTCTGAAGATGGGATCTTTTTTAAGTAGGGTGATTGAGAGTGGTATAAGCCATAACTCTAAACTGAGAACCAAAAGAGGAAAAGGGCTATTTATAGAGGGGGAGGAGGAGGAGGAGGAGGAGGAGGAGGAGGTAAAGACAAAGAAATAGCTGCATCTGCAAAACACTGAGGCAAAGAAAGATTTCACAGACTCAAGGAACCTGGTAAAGGCCTGTGATTTTGGAGCATATTAGGCTGAGAGTAAACATAGAGTTAGAAAAAGAAGTAGTGGGCTGGTGAGATGGCTCAGCCAGGCCTGCCCAGCAAGTGCGAGGTCCTGAGTTCGACTCCCAGTACCCACAGACAAAAAAGGGCCGGTGATATCACTCAGCGGCACGGGTGCCTGCTGGCATGCAAGGTCCTGAGTTCAACCCCCGGTACCCACAAAAAAAGAAAAGAAAAGAAAAAAAAAAGAAGTAGTGGCCAGATCTTGTAAGATGTGATAAGCCAGGCTAAGAGGAATATATCTTATAAGCAACAAGAATCCATTAAATTCCTTCGAGGAGAGTCAAAAACTACAGTGGTGACCTCTGTACAAAAGTAAATATAAATAACTCACAAGAATTAAATAGATTATTGCAGGATGAATATGAACAGTATAATGGGATGTTCAGGCATAGAAAAGTGGCATTTCAAAACTATAAATAATTTGCGTATGTTGCAAAGGTATTGTAGATAAGTCGGGTATGTAGAGAGTTAAGTTGAAAATATTCAGATGAGTCCTCTTTAATATATTAGAACGTCCCTAGCTCTTCAAATATCAAGGGTTATATTTTATGAGAGTTCCTGGATGTTCTTGTGTTTCTTCAGACTTGAAAACAAAAGACAAGGACACTGCTAAGAATGTACTTCTGCGCTGTTTCATTGTCATAAGTTGAACTAAATAAATTATAGAGTGTGTGATAGAAATCTCTCAGATAGATTCTGCGCTTTGTGTATAAAACTGCTAAGTAAAGCATAGCATGCTAATGGAAAAAAAAAATGTAGGTGTTGATCCTTTGCAGCCAAACAACGAAACATAAAATAAACAAAAATGAAAGGCATATCAGAAACGAGTTTGTTGCACAAAAATGCTTGTGTTTTGTAAAGTACAGAAATAAGTCAGCACACAACTTGGTGTAGAGCATGTTCATAATAAAAAAAAAGAAAGGGTTAAAAGTCACTAGCATATCTGTCAGCAGAGATGGGAAGGATATGGAGAGGAGATTTATAATTAGTTCTGCTGTTCTATAACACCGTAGGGTAAGTACAGTTTATAACAGTTTATGATTGATGTAGGGACTTAGGTTTTCTAACACGGAGAAGTGATAAATATTTGAGGATATAGAAATACTAATTATTCTAGTTAGATCATTGTACAGTGTATACATGTATCAAATTTTCACAATGCACTCAATACATGTGTACAAATAGGTCGGTTTAAAAATTACAGTGAACAGGCCAGTGAGATAGCTCAGCAGCATAAGCTCCTGCCCGGCAAGTGCGAGGTCCTGAGTTCGACTCCTGGTACCCACATAAAGGAAAAAAGGGCCGGTGATATCACTCAGTGACACAAGTGCCTGCTGGCAAGCGCGAGGTCCTGAGTTTAACTCCCGGTAGCTACACACACACACACAAAAAAAATCACAGTGAAAAAACCATTTTGTCTTTTATTTCCACAGAGCACATTGTAAGGAATATGTTTCATGTTTACATAATTTTTATAAATTTTTTCATTTCCCTTATTTCAACATCACTATGCCTTCATTGTGAAATCTTATTAAATGCATATAAATAAAGAGAAAAGTAAATCTTACCTACTTTCCACTATAAGTATATTGGTAATTCAGAGGAAGAAGCAATAGTCTCTACATGGGAAAAGGGGAAAATACTTCACATAGAGGACTTCCAGGAGTTTAGGGGACAAAATATCAGAAACAAGGAGAGTGGTGTTGCTGGGGTAATGACCACATTTAGTGCTCTGAACAATAAGAAGAAATCGATTGCAAACTTTCTCCTGTCCCAACCAACAGGGGAGACCATGATCTAAAGGTAGGCTCAGGTGGATCCACTTTCAACTACAAACATCTTGAATATCGTCCTACATCTGCCAAGTTGACGTTCTCCATACCCAGTGCCAAATACTAATCAGTATTCAATTAGCTATTTCCATGTACATTTCTTGTCTGCCTACCAAAGTAAAAAGTCATGGTGCCTAAAGAAAAAAGAAGTTAGCTTGGATGACATGTCGAGACTCATATTTGACAAACCCCTCCCTAATGAATCATCCTTGGAGCTCACATTAAAGCCATTTTGAAGATTCCAAGTGGACTCACATCTTTGTTAATAAGACAATTTCATATATAACTAAACCAAGTGTTAATGAGAGGTTATCCTCCAAATTAGCTTAAGCAATGAGGTGCAAAGTAGTCTTGAAAAAACTGCCAACACCCAGTTTTCTGAGCAGTATATAATCTCCCCAGCAAAGAATTTAATCTTCAAACGTGGTCCTTTCGACCAATGTCAATTGGGGTTTTAGCAATATGCCTCAGAGCTACTGCCAGTCACTCAGGAGCTCCTATAACCCACCACCACTCTCTGCCATTGTACATAGCTCTAATCCTACAAGCTTTGGAGATGGAATTTGTTTGCCCAGCACTTGCTACAGCAGAACCTGGCTCTTGGACAACTCTCAAGAAACCCGCAATGAAACCACCAGCCGCCAACTGACTGGCTGTGAGCAGGACCACTTCACAGAGGATACATGCGTGCAAAGTTCCTGTCTCCCCAGCGTTGTCCGAACAATTTGTTCCAATTCCAAGACTTCTGAAAGGACATCAGGCCAATCAAGAAGTTCCTTGGAAGTGTCAGAGAATGTGTCTCAGTCTTGCCAGTCAGGAAGCGGTCAGGAAGGGAGTTTTGGAACCCAGTGCTCCCAACCTGAGAGCTACGTGGCAAAGTCTAGTCCACTAAAGACTTTTGTGTCTCAGAGTTGCCAGACTCTGGAATATGAATCTAGCCAATGCCAGTGTCAGACCTCTGAATCCAGTTCCTGTAGCCCATTGGTCAATGATGCCCCTGGGCCACAACTCCCGGAATCTTCTAGCTCTTATGAGCCAGCTTGCTGTGTTACTGGTGGTTTGCAATTGTCTAGTAAGTGAAGAATCTGTAGGGGATATGACATATTTTAATTGATTTGGGGTATATTTAGGGACTTTATTTCTCTAAATATAATATATATATATTGTGTTTGTGTGTGTGTTGTAATTGAATGAACATTTCTTCTTCTAATAGTGTCTCCAGAGAGAAGATTTTTTTTCTCTTTTGGCATTTCTGATGGCAGTCTGGGTTGGAAAGCATCTTAACTATTTTAGATCACCAAAACTGTATTTATTATAGAGCAATAAGTTGCAACCAAGGAATAACGACACCTTGAAAAGTTAACCTACACTTTGATTACTAGTTATTGTCTATGGAAATATTTAGAATTGTATCTACTTTATTGACTAATGTGCCACTAATATAAAAAATTCATGAAGTATTCAAGTTAAGTCTGTAGAAGCATATCTATTCCTATGAATTGTGATAGTTTCAATTCTATTATGAATTAATAATAGTTAATGACATCAGCAACTCTTCTAAAATCTAGGCCTTTTCACTTGCCATTCATTATTATTATTATTATTATTTTTTTTTGTGGGTACCGGGGGGTCGACCTCAGGACCTCGTGCGTCAGCAGGCGCCTGTGCCGCTGAGCGATATCACCGGCCCCTTTTTCATATGTGGGTTCCGGGAGTTGAACTCGGGCCCTCGTGCTTGCCGGGCAGGCACTTAAGCCGCTGAGCCATCACACCAGCCCGCCATTCATTATTTTATCAACTCAATCAAAACATTCTTAAGCTAACTATCAGGTGAGATCTTCTGCTTTAGAAATAAAAAAATAATTTGAATTTCACCTTTGTGGACTGTAAAATCACACAAGGGATCTTAGAATAGTACAAAGTGAAGTTTAGCATCTGTATTCCATTCCTGCTATTTTTATTTTCAACCTTTAAGTGAATATTGAGTTGAAAAAATGTTTTTATTAAATAAATTGACTTCATTTGGAATTAAAAGCATAATTGTCACTATAATACTTTTATTCAACTCTTTAGTTAATTTTATGTTATAACATTTGGAGTGTGTTTTTTTAACCTAATCAAAATATAAAATATTTGAAGAATAAAATAATATATTCCCTAGCCATAATTTATGTAGTATGAACTAGAAAGTGGTAGTCTCCAAAAGGGAAGAAACATATTTAATGTGAAGATCATAAAATCATGAAGTCAGAATATATGAAGTTCATTAATTTTATTAAGGTACCATAGATATTCCAAAGCTTTGGGTGTGCAGTTACATGACATGAATCTGTCATTTGCGGGCATAACACAAGGTAATGGTTAGGAACATGAACTCTAAAGACAGACAGATGTCCTGGGGTTGAGATCTCAGCTGTGCTGGTTGAAGATTATTTAATTTCCAACTAGGTGAGCATGTGCAAGTTATGTAGACATTACTGTGCATCTCAGTGTCCTCAATGCTAAGCTTGAGAAGGTACAATTGGGTGCATTTATCAGTTTTTCATTGTTGTGACAAAATACCAGAGAAAATCAAGTTACAGGAAAGATTTATTTTGGCGTATGGTTTCAGAGTATGATGAGCTATTTCCATGACTAAATCCCTGTGCAAAGCAGAAACATGGTGGAAGGACAGGAGGAAGAAAGATGCTCATGTTGTAGCAGTGGGAGAGCCCACTAGCTCTGAACACTGCTGCATTGAGCTCCAAACTCCCAGCGCGTGACCCTTTTGCAACATGCCATATCCAAAATACAACATTTTACCAAAATCTTGTGTCCATGTTATAAAGCAAAATGCATTCAGTTCATCTCCAAAAGTCATCATCTAAAAGGGAGGACTAGAGGCACAAGAAGGAGATACAGGACCAAAGTAAACATTGCAGCCGGGGTAAACACTATGTACTCTGGCTCTATGTCTGGCACCTGGAGTGCACAGTGATGAGATGGTCCAAAAGGCTTGGACAGCCCATCCCTATGGCACCGCTGAGTCCAGCCCATATGACTTCTCTTTTGGCCTACCTTGGCTCACTGCCTACAAATTTTCTTCTCAGATGTTCCATGTTTGTGGCACTCCAACTTCCTGCCAGGTCCATCACACATCTCTGTCTCAGGGGCTGGGTGCAGGGCTCTGACCATGTTACACATAGTCTGGTCTCTCGGGCCTCCCTGTACAATCTCGGAGGAAGCACCCCTGAACCTGTAACTCTCACATCATGCATTCCTGCAAAATCAGCATCAGGTGCATAATCTCCACATCTGCCACTCGCTCGAGTGGCAGCACAGCTCCGGTGGCTTCTGAGTGCCTGGATGGCTGAGCATAGTGAAGAAAAACCACAGGGAACTGATTCCCTAGGGGACTGCTCAAGCAGAGGGTCCTGGGACTTTCTTTTCCAGTTAAAGGCTTACATTTTTATATCTTTGAGCCTCGAATGGGTGGGGCTTTGGTGATTCCTTAGATATCCTCAAGATATCTTTCCTATTGCCTCAGTGCAAGTAATTGATTTCTTTATAATTATGCTAATCTCTTCAGCAACTATATTTTCCTTGGCCTGACCAACATGCGGTTTTTAGTCTGATAACTTTCCTTTTGCTCTCAGCTCTCACTATAAATCTGGTTGAAAGTACCCAACAATATCCATGCCTCAGCCTGAGTACTCTGTGGGCCTTTAAATTTCTTCCTCCATTTAACTAATCTGTAACATTTAAATTCAGTCTTCCACAAAATGCAGGTAAATTCTTTGCCAGAACGTAACATGTGTGACCTCTAATACCATTTCCAGTAGTCTTTATTCCCATGTGAAACATCGTAAGCACAGTTTTACTGCTTACATTCTTATCAACATTCTGGTCCTCTGAGCTCCCACTAGCAATAACCATTAAGCTCTGCTTACAACATTCTGAGATTCTCTAATCTACATCTCCAAGCCTTTCCAAACTCCTCTTGCAAACCAGTTCCAAATTCTTCTGAACAACCTGGTCAGCTATAGTCATAGCAACAACTGCATTCCTGGTACCAATTTTCTGTGTCTGTCAGCTCTCTATTGTTACAACAAAATGCCTGAGACAATCAACCTGGAGAAGAAAGACATAGTTTGGCTCACAGTTTCAGCAATTTAAGTCCATATTTTGCTGGCTCCTGTGTTTGGAAAACAGAAACCTCATGGTGGAAGAGGAAGGTGGAGCAGAGCTGCTCACCTCACTGCAGCCAGGAGGCAGAGAGTGAAAGGTGATCCCAACATCTCTGAACTCTGTTACACTGGGTGCCAAGCCCCCAACACATGATCTTTGCAAGACATACCGTATGCAAGCCTTAACAGTAGGGTGCTGGAGGTTTAATAGGTAATGCTCTGAAAGTGCTCAGTGTATTATTTTGTACATAGTAGATTCTCAGTAAAATTTAGTAAGCTTCGTAGCTAAAAAAACCAAACAAAACTAAACAAAACAAAACAAAAACATGCTGTATGGAGGGGATGGTAGAGATTTATAAATAAATCCAGAAATTTATGGCAGATTAGTAGAGCTAGTCACCCACAAAAGAGAGATGAGCTTCTTCATATTTTTGAAGGTTCAGGTGGCATCTTCCAGTAGAGAAAATGATTAAAAATACATGTCTACCTACTTGAAGTGGATTGGTGAGTGTCTCTTGAAATAGTGATGAAACTAACGTTATTGATAATTTACCAGGCAGTCCTGCGAGTGAATGTGTTGGTGATCACACACGTCAGACTGACTGAGCCCGGAAGCACTGGGATGAAATATGATTTCTGGGTGTGTCTGTGATCCCTTTCTGGATTCGCATCTGAATCAGTAGATTCAATAGATTCCCCTCCTCAATTTGCACAGGCATCTTCCATCCACCAAAGCGCCGAATAAAACAAGGTGGAGTAGGATTTTGATCCCTTTTGCTCACTGACTTTCTACTTGTGCTGAAACATCTGTTTTCTTCTGCTCTCGTACCAGGATGTATACCACTGAGTTCCTTGGTTCTCAGGCCTTCAGACTCAGACCGGAATTATACCACTCGCCTTCCTTGGCCACCAGTTTACAGATGTCACATGATGGGACTTAATCATAACCTGTAATGATGTGAGCCAGTTCAATAGTTAGTCCCCCCACTCTCTCTCTCTCTCTGATTCTATTCTGTTGCCCTGAATAGTAAACCGTTCTAGACAAAAAGAGACATTTACCCATAAATTCATAAATTCTGTACACCAACACTTCCACAGGTGCTTTGTGGAGGGGTGGAGTTGAAGGAGAACTGAAGGGCGTCTGAGAGATGCTGAACATTATTTGATTACATCAATAGCAACAGAAGAGCATCCCTGCAGCCGGGGACATTTTTATAAAACTTCCGGCCACAGCAGTGATGGCAGTAATAAATATGGGCTTCATCTCATGGCAGCATCTTGGTTTTCGAACCACAGCAAATCATGCGAGCACAGGTGAAATTCATCCACGGGGAAGGGGTTGCTAATGAAACTCAAGTTGGATTGTCTGGGGAGAGTTCAATTTATTTGAGCCACCTTATATGAACATAAGAGGGAAAACACAAACACTGCATGTACTCTCCAAATATATGAGGCGTGGTCAAAAAGTAAAGTAAATGTTTAAATTAGAAACATTGATTAGAGTAAAAGATTTTCATTGATACCCCTAAAAAAGAAAACAAACAAAAAAAACCCCAAAACTCTGCATGGATCCAAACACGCTTATCCCATCATTCTTGACACTTTCTGAAGCAGTTCTGGAAGTCCTCTTTTGTGTCTTCAGCAAGTGTGATCAAAAATACAGTAAATGCTACTGCCAAGTGTCATCCAAAAGCAGACAGGCTCCTAAAACCATTACAGTGTGTCCTTCCACCTTATCATCAGATTTTATATCATGCTTAGTTCTGGTTCTTCAAAGTCAAAATGACCATGAAAGGTAAATGTTTTGAATTGACTCCCCATACGGAAGCATTCATGACAACGGAACTAAAGAAATGAAAGTGGTCTTTGAGAACTGCTTCAGAAAGTGCCAAGAATGACGGGGTGAGTGTCTCCAAAGCTACGAGCTTTGTTTTGAGGAGAATTGATAATTTTTAAAAATTTAAACACATGGCATATTTTTCGATCACACCTTATATGTTCCTTTATTGGGTATGCTCACTGGAAACGTGAGACATCATTGAAAAGTGTGGTAGGTGTGTTGGGGGACAAAAGAAAGCCAGGAGAGAAGGACAATGGTAGTAAACAAGCTTCATTTTCCAGTCTCCTCTGTTCATCTAGACTTTAACTCATTCTTTCCAGGCTGAGCATGGCACACCTGTAACAGAAGTTAGTTGAACAATGGGGCCAATAACTACTCTATCTCAATAGAAAACACTGTTGTGCTCCTCATAGAAACGAATAGGGTGACCTTGGGTACAAAAGACTTCTGATACTTGAATAAGGAGCATTGTGGTTACACAAAGAGACTTCAGTGGAATATTTAGTATAAGGAGAAGTGCACAAAACTTAGATCCTAAACCTTGTTCAGTTCCAAATTCTGTCAAATACCATCCATGTGCCATGGGACAAAGTGACATTTCTAAGACTCAATCCTTTCACTGTAAAATGAAGAAAATGATGCCTAATTCATTAGATGGTTGTGACA